>OOFC01004899.1:5208-68495 GCA_900323345.1 Pseudochromis fuscus
CTCGGTGATCTCAGAGTCGGTGGTGGAGAAGGTCGGCGAGGGCGTGCGGTCGGCCAGGTGCTCATTAACGCAACCGTGGAAGATGGGGGAGCTGAGGGGAGTTGGTGGTTTGGGTAACAGTGGCAAGAACCGAGGAGAGGTAACAAGTGGAGTAACAGAAGAGTTAAAACAGATCACAGCAGCTCAGTGACCCACAAATAACAATACAACAAAAATGAAAACAGGTTTTTGTATCATTTGATGAGCAAAGTATAGCTAGTATAACAATAGCTGGACACTCACCAGTAAACATGGCACTTTTTTCTGACAGTAATTATAAGCTACAACAAATCAACTGAGAGGTCTTCAAAGAGCTACTGCACATGCAGCTGTGGGGATTCATTTCATAAAGAGCAGGTATTAAGCTAATAGGTGTCACAGCAGTTTATAGAAACATTTTAAACCAAAATGAAATTCCACTTTAAAGGATTAACATATAAATCTTCTCATGTACACCGGGTGAAAAGAGGATAGAATACAAAATGCCACAAATTTCCACAAATCCAGTGTGTTGTTAACAAGCGTTTGTGTGTGTGTGTGTGTGTGTGTGTGATTACAGGGAAAATCATCATGAGAATGGAAACAGACATGGCACAAGGATGCAGAGGATAAATACAAATGACACAATACATAAGAATTAAATAAAAAGGACAACTCAAAATGTGATGTCAAACAAAATGAATAAACACAAAGGAGCATTGATGTGACAATAAATGAACCAAATAAAATCACAAATGTACAACAACAAAAGGCATTTAAAGTAAACATGAAGAACAAAACACACATCAATGATAAAATATGAAACCCAAACATGTGATATCACTGACACATGTGGCTATAATGACAACTGATGAAAGTGAAAATGGAATGCAAATAAATGCATTTGAGTAAAGTTCAAATAAAAAACAAAACCTGCTCACACTCATTACACACAGTGTTCAAAGTGGCTGTGATTTATGTTTTCTCTCTGTGTTACCTACCTCCCCACAAGTTTAAACCAGTGGAACCGGTCGTAGAAGGGGTCGTTTCCTGTCAGCGTGCCCTCGCCGTCCTCCTGGTGAGCGGAGGCCATTTCTCCTGCACGGTCGTACATCTCCCTCATCTGGTCCAGCCTCTGCCTGCAAATGATGTCAGAGCGCACTCAATATAAACAGGATGAGAATATAGAGCTCAGCTTAATAGTTGGAGGGAAGTGATGCTATCAGATAATGTACAGACTTCGATCTCATAAGTCTTCGTGCCATTGAGGGCATGAGACATGAACTGAACACTGACATACTCAGACACAGACCGAGCAAACAGAGCTCACTGCATGTACACTCGTATGGTTAAATATTTAATTTATTGCCCCATATTTGAAAATTATTCACTAGTTACTTTGTTTGCATGTTTGACCTTCATAATACAGAACGTTTGTTTGGATTTTGTCACTAGAAGGTTGTTCAAGCTCACCTAAAATCTGAGTTTATAATGTTTTCAGTAGAAACCTACATAGCACTAATGTGAGACATCTTTAATCAACATCTAATTACAGTTCTATAATTCTGAATATATTTTGGATTTTGTCATGGAATAAGTGTTGCTGTCTTTTAGCAGGAAGTTTTACACAGGTAATCAACTTTTTATACAAAGAAACACATCAGATTTAAGCAATTCTCCAAGCATTTCTCAAAACATGTCTATATATCTTGTTTATGTTCCATATGTTTTCCACATCAATTGTATTTCTGGCTCATGGGGAATTCATCTGACCTGCCGAGAAGCCCTGACTGTACCAGCACCCAGTCGGCCACTCCTATCCACCGGATGGAAATTATTGATTAATTTATACTTTCTTTTTTGTTACTATGTGAGTTTCTG
Source organism: Pseudochromis fuscus (assembly GCA_900323345.1). NCBI lineage: Eukaryota > Metazoa > Chordata > Actinopteri > Pseudochromidae > Pseudochromis > Pseudochromis fuscus. The sequence continues at coordinate 7,108 of OOFC01004899.1, forward strand.
GAACAGACTGTCACATGCACAGCGCCATCAGGCAACTTCAGTTCAGTGTCCGCCTAGAGGACACTTTGAGATATGAACAAGAGGAACCAGGGATCAAACCCCAACACTCCCACCCAGGTCCACGATCGAAGCGGCTGAAGATCGGCAGCTCGTCTTTGTGTCTCCTTGAGATGTGGATCATAACCTGCTTCAGGATTTTACTTGGAGGTTGGAGTGTTTGTTTGCTGTTACACATTTAGAAATTGGGTAGTGACAGTAGGTGCACTTTCAACTGTTTCCTTCGTCTTCTCTGCCACACTATTGAGATTTAGTTAGCATTATTGGTTTCTCTTGGAAATTCATCAGCTCCCATTTTTGAGTCTATTTTTTGATAGTTTGCCTTTTTCAATGTCTTTCATTCTTTGTAGTAGTTGTTAGAAACTTACTGTCACCATCTGTTTTTTATGTTGAGTCGCTATCTTTAAAATGTAAACATATGTAATTTATTCAGGTTCAGGTTATTACTTGAGTTTTTCAAGGGACCAGTAGTGTGTGGCCCCGTTCTTCAGGTCTTGAACCTCCACGGCGACCACGGTGCGAGGGAAAGGCCTGACGTCACGCTCTTTCTCTGGCTCTGGAGGGAGGAGCTCGGGGGGCAGCGGCGAGTACAGTGTGTCTGTCAGGAGGACAAACTGGAACTGGACCTGAAGGATGAGGGAAAGGAGCTAAACTTAAAAACCAAAAGCCACAACAACAACAACATACAACAGTTGATATACTGAGATTGAAAGACCAAACAAACCACCCTCCATTTTGTGGCCTTTCGTTTCCCAGCATCCTTTGGGGGCTAAAGTGCCAAACCAATTAACAACACTGGATATAAATTACAGACAGACCGAAACCTACAGATGAAAATACCCTGAAAATGTCATGTGATAGATGACCCATCTCCAGCATCAATCACGAAGCGCCCGGATGTGGACGAGAGCATAAATCACGCTGGTCTCCTGATGGAGAAGGTAAACCACAGCGGACCAGAGTTTGATTTGTAACACATTCAATTTCTCTGTATGACAATGAATCAATGCTCTGCTCTGGATGATTTAAAAAGGCTCCACTTCAGAAAAATAACATGAAGCAACTGAAAGTGATTGTTTTATTTTCAGTGTGTTTATGCAAATATGCAACAAGTTTAAAAGGTTCAGTAGAAACTGACAGATGAAGTCAAAGAAAATCCTGTGTTTCTTTTGTGGAGTCTCATTCACAGTCAATGACTGCCTGAAGTCTTTGACCCAGAAACATCAGCAGACACTGTATGTTCCCTCGTGACGCTCCCCCAGGCCTGAATACATCATCATGGGGCTTCAGAAAATCAACAGAAAATGTTATTAGCTTCACAGTCAAACAGGCCAGAATCTGATGGATTATTGCTGTGAGGCTGGTTCACCTTCAGTAAACTGTGGAGCTTAAAGAGAATGGGAGGAGGCAGGGTGACCCAACCACCAACTGTGACCCAACCACCAACTGTATGAATACAGCTGATACTAGTCTAGTCTGCTATTTGAATCTGGTTTGTATCTGTGGCGTTCTAACAGGATACTTAACCATATTCTGGATAATGTATTCTGGATTGCCACACAATCACCAATTTTAGGAGACTGTGGAAAATTGTATATACATATCAAACTCAATCAACAGGGTTCTACAGAATTAAACAGTAAAAGTAAATTTTTGTTGGGTAAAAAAATGTTTCTCCTTTATGTCTTTGTAGTGTCTGTACCTGTGATCCTGGTGTCTCTTTCCTCAGCGGCTCACTAGAAGTGCACACATCTCTTTGGAAATTTGTTGTTTCCTTGTTGTTTTGTCTCTATCTGCAGTCACAATGTGTTTCTTTGTGGTAGTTCTTTTGTGCCTTTATTTGGTTGTTTTGTGACTTTTGTTCTTTTGTGTCTTTCTGTGATTGATTTCTTTCTTTGGAAAATTCAATACAACACTGAGGATGACATAAACATCACTTCTTTTTTGCAAGAGTGTTTTACATTTTATATTTTGCTTTGAAACCTTTTAGTGAATCTAGGTTAAAATGCTTTGGTTCACCTTAAAAACAGTAAGTTGAGATATCGCTTTACTTACTTTCTTCTTCAGCTCCACACTGATGGCGTTGGCCTCCTTCAGGTAGACGGCGTTTCCCCACAGCTGGTCACGGAGGGAGGTGAACTGATGGTACCTCCACTTCCTGAAGGCCCATTGAGCCAGCTCAAACTCATGCTGAGTCCACGGTACTGTGGGAAGATGGGAGGCAGCGGTAACACCATGCGTACAGTACATGCATACATTTAAATACACATATAAGACATAAACCTGTAAAACCCAAAAGAACCACACCAGCAGGTTTGATTATTTTTAACCCAATGACAGCTCCATTGTGTTTAACATCACCGCCTGAAATCCTACATCTGCCATGTGGAATATTTGTTTCAGTATTCCTGACAAGCATCGACTGGACTGAAAACACTTTCTTTGTGAGGCGTTCAGGGACCGCCAACACTGAACTTACTGAAAAGGTTGAACATCAGCATGAATTTCACACAGCATTGCTTTTTGGAAAATTAAAATGATAACAAGTCATTTCTCATCACAATCTGTCCTGTGAGGTTTGGCCCCGTCGCCAACATTCATCTAAATGAATAGTTTTAATTATAATCTGAGCATGGTACCACCTAGGTGGATGAGATGACTAAAACCATAATTAAACATTGTGAATTATTCATCTTACATTCGTATGAAACGCATCTGAAATTCAGTGTGTACTTCAGCACCTGCATCTCGCTCTGGAACGTGGTTGTCAGTGATTTAGAGACAAATTGTACTTTATGGGCTACAACATGAAAAACATGAGTACAATCCTTTAGAAGTAAAATGGTATATATTAGTAGTAAGTTTTATCTGAAGAGAATTAGAAAAAATAATATTTATGAACTAGTCTGGCTTAAAACTTTCAGTGGGAAATTAGTACATGACTATTAATGAATTGTAATCTGAATGACGGTGATATTATTTATATATAAAAATACTATACGCACATCCAAGTAGTTTAGGCTCTGGATACAAAATGGAAGAAAATACAGTTCATTTTTGGATACATACACACATACATATAGTTTGTATAGTAAAAGAAATATTTTTCCAGGGCTTAAAATTTAAAAGTACAGACCTTCCTCTTCCTCCTCCTCCTCCAACTCTTCTTCATCAGGTGTCTCAGCCACCAGAGAACGAGTCTCCACCTGTTTCTGAAGTTCCTGCAATTTGCTCTCGTAAACCTGGACACCGACACACACAGGACAGGAAAGAGGACGACCGTCCATCAGCCGCAACCACAGCTTGTTTCACATTTCAACCCCAAACCCACACCGAGGCTCGGGATCACGACACACTCTTCATCCTGAAATTCTACTTACTATCATTGCTATTATTATTATTGTTATCATCATCATCTACCTACTGCTCCTAATGAATCATGCTGCTGGATGCGGAAATGATGCAGTCTGACATAAAAGTAGGTTTAAAATTACATATAATGTACAGCAAGTTGCCCTAACGCCTCATCTTATACATTTCCAGATCGGTGTCTGAACATAATGGAACATTTTCTTAAATGCACTGAATGTAAAACATTAGCAGTGCAAGCAATGGATTAAATCTGAGATCAACATATTTTTCACAGTATTACTCACAAGTCCACTCTTCCTGATAAATAATATCAAACATAACCCTGAAACTAAAGAGCAAACAACTAAATGGAAAAGGACAGAATTTTTTCAAAGTAATATTAGAATTAAGAAGTAACTCAATTCTTAAGCCTTGTGAGACCCTGCGTCTTTATACTTCATTTTTCTTAACAAAGCGGTCGTCCTCATTTGTGGACACTATTCTTCCTTGTAGTGGTAGTAAAAGCAAAATACATCAATTAATGTATTATTACTACTACTTTCTTTTCAAAGACAATGCTTAATTTGTATACTTATCAGGACCTAATAATCCCAACTAGCTAGGAGAAATTAAAAATGCATGGCAAAGAAAAGCTGGTATCTCAGGAGGTTAATGAGTATTTTTTTCTTTTTCTGCGACAAGCATGAATAGGTCTAGAAATGAACCTTTACGAAACACTGAACAGTGAAACAACATTTTGTGACAGAAACAGCCGGAGTGGAAGAAGAGAGGTGCTGGTAGGAGCTGAGTCGACTGTAATCCAATGAGGGGAGCCATCATCATCAGAGAGGACAGGCTGTGGTCCCGATGACCTCATCCTGTTTGTTCACAGTCTTCTGGGAAGACAATGCAGCCTTTTGATTCGTCATTGACCTCCTCCCTGCTGAAATCCTAGCGACAAGCTAAAAGCTGAGTTCTCAGGATTCTGAACGTCTACTTTACACACAGTGTGTACTGTAAGGATCCACAGAAAATATTCCTTTCAACTTCACAATATCCAAATTCTAAAATAACTTGAATGCACAGCTTAAAGTAATGTTATTAAAATGATGTATATGTGTGACATGATAAAGTATTTAATGATTACAGTAATAAAAAAGTTTCAGCATGTAAATGTTCAAACAGCATCTTTAACCTGACCCTGTTCGTGAGGTGTGTGTCTGTACAATGTCTCAAACAATCCCTCCTGTGTAAAGATCTGATTCTGTCCCTAAACTGTAGGTAACTAAAAAATAAATAAACAACACTCACATATAACAAATAACTGCACATGGAACATGTCATTTTATTTCAGTCATACTTGAAAATAATCCTCCAGCAACACAGAGATGCATTATATATATATCCTCTTAAACCTGTGAACAACACTGTTCCAGTACTGTACTGTATGTTTGCACAATGTGCTTGATTTTAAAGAGCAACAGAACTCGGTACAACAGCCAACAATGAGGCACTTGATACTGTAGATTCAAGAAGCAGACGTACAACACACAACAGACGCTCTGAATCGAGGCCTGGCATAGAGAGATATATGTATATTTCAGTATACTGTACATTTGTTGTGCACTTTTTCCAGCTTACCTGGTCGCCCTCAGCACCACAGCATATTGTTAAATGACATTCTTAAATTTATTAGGGCTAAAGAAATGTAAGCGATTGCATGCAAAGATAGTCAAAGACATGAGGCGCAGGGTGGCTGCATGTGTCATATCATTTGGTTTTTGTTACAGCACAGTAAGGCAGAATATATATAGTATAAAACAGAAAATAGTTTCACCATCCCAAACATTTTGATAGTCGTCTAAAGGTCTCTCCTATGCTGCACATAATTTCTCTGAAATGATCTGAAGGCCATCTGAGGTTGGATTATGATAATGAGCTCCTTTAACGGTACAGAGACAGCAAGAAGAGGGATTGACAGACTTTAACAGACTAGCTGCCAAAGCACCAAGGCAAAAACACTGACGTGATTTTAAAGACCATCATTCTGATGGATCTATCCAGGGTACGTGAACATACGTCATGTGATGCAGCTGAAACAAGGCAGTCCTCAAAATCTCATTTGATATGGATATTTCTCCTGAATCGCATTATGCAAACATTTCAAGTCTTTGTCCTCCTTCCAACATTTTTAAAGGCGAGTCTTTGGGAACCATGACAACACTCTGCAGGGCATCCATTGGAAACACAGTGAACTCTGTGCTCACTCAATGAACCACAAACCTAAAATGTAATTTTAAGAGAGGACGAAGCTGAAATCAGAGCTTGGTTCATTACTTGTGGTTTCTACACAGGAGGAAACGGAGGGGGGAGAAATTATTCTGTGAACAGTCTAGACTTGTTACAGTAAAAACACAAACAACTTTATCACCTCCATTCATCTCCTGGCATCTCAGCATAGTGGTTCTTACATTGTTCAGGGTTTTCAGTTCGCTCCAGGATTCAAAAACAACATACTATCAGTGAAAACATTTTGTGTCAGAGGTTTTTAAAATATATATATATATTTTAAGATTCAAGTAACTTGTTGTTTAACATTAAAATGTGTATTCACTAACTAGTTATACAGCTTATTCTTGACTTGAGGAAATGCAAATAAACTGTAATAGTGGGTGGCAGTTATATATTTAAAATGAATGAGGAAAAAAGATAAAAAAGTTTGTGCTTACTAAGAATCTGAATAAAATCTGTTATTGCTTAAAAAGTTAGTTTTGGTTATGTTTGTTATAAAGTCCCTTTGAGCTGAAACCTTGGGCTTAAGCACTGAATTAAAAAGGAAGGTGAAGAAAATACTAAGTGGGTAGCAGGATTAATGAGTTAGTGCATTAAAAGGCACTTTTTGAAAACCACTTTCCTTGAACACTATTTCAATCTCTGTTTAAAAAGGCACACGACTGACTATGATTTCCCATAATAAATTTCAAAATGCTCTTTTGATTCCAGATCCAGGCCAGCGAGGATTTATAACAGAAAATGTTTTACGAGGCACGATACAGGTTGTAAATATTGCAGAGAGAACTGACTCTCCCGTTCTAACATTCAGTTTAATGTCACATAGAAAGAAATAAATATAGGGTGTTGTGTGTGTGTGTGTGTGTGTTTCTAATTCGGGCTACACCAACACCAACGAGAAAAGTCTTGATGAAAATTCAATGTGTTCATACTGTAGCCGCTAAAAACATTCATCATTAATCAATACTAAAATGGCAAAGATGTAAACTCAGAATTTCAACCGTTAAAATAATTTTGGCAAATCAAAGCATGATTCATGAATTGTCACACGTGCTGATAAATGAACAGAGTAGGTGTGGCACATCTCTTCTGGGGAGAAAAGAAAAAAAAAAATCCCCTTATCATCTGTTGGCTTTAAATCCTTACAACAGCTCTCCCAGTGCTGCTGATGACAACACACGCAATGCAGCAAAAAATAAACAGATAAAATGTCATATATTATTATGAAGATGATGATAATGATGATAAAATGTCTTTTTTTTAATAATACATACAATACTTGGATCAACCAGTAACACACCGATCAAGTACAAAAGTCACAGTTTTGTCGGAGCTGTTGTGATCTGTAATGTGTTTGCCTACTAAAAGTGTATCAAACTAGTTCCTCAGTCCACCAGTCAGACTGTCGTCTCTCTGCTGGCTTTTAGATTGGGGGCAGACATTTGCCTGCGCATTCGTGGTGGTGCCTGAAAGTTGATTGGATGGTTAGCGTGGTCATTGTGATGGTACTGCTGATAGCCATTGAAGCTGCCGTCTGCATACATCATGTTGTTATAGTGGCAAGGCTGTTGTTGTTGTTGTTGTTGCTGTTGGTGGTGGAGGTGGTGGTGGGGCTGGAGATGTGCAGGCTGGTTCTGATGATGGTGGCGGGGCTGATAGAAAGCCTGTGTGTGCCTCCTGTTGTTTTCAGGCTGCTGCAGCGACTCCATGGAGCCGGAGGGCCGACGGTGGTTAAAAGAGTTGCTGCGGACTCGTTCGTGGGGCTGCTGGTGTTGGTTGTTCCTATAGTTGTGTCTGTGGCCCTGACTTAAACCTTGCTCAAAGTCTTTGCTTCTGTGCTGAACTGATGGACTCGGCAGTGGAGGAGTGACTTGGACGACCGAAGCTGCCATCTTGTCTCTAGACTGTTCTACCTCTGTAGCCTGGCTTTCTCCCTCTTCTTCCTCTAATGCTTCTTTGGGTACTTTTAGCTCTATGACCTGCTCGTCTGTGATTATGATGTGAGTACCAGGGCTCCAGGAGTTGCGGTGCTTGGGGTTGCTTCTGAAAGGGAAGCGCAGCTTGCGGTCTTCTGGGGGGATAAAGCGATGGGGTCCGTTGTGCCGACGGAGCTGCTTGGAGATCTCTTGTTGCTGAAGATTCTTGAGGCGTAGCTGCTCCTGACGCATCCAGCGCATGTGGCCTCGCTTTAGGGTTGAGTCGTCTCCTGCGATTTGGCCTGTCAGTGATTCTACATCCTCAACATCGGGCTTTTCAGGCACAGGAGGCTTTCCTTCCTGAGGGCTCGGTGTTCTGGCAGCACAAATGGGAGGAGCTACACTGGGAGCAGCTATGCTGGGAGCAGCTCCGCTGGGAGGCTTTTCTTGGCCCTCAGGGGTGATGAGCGGAAGGACCTTTTCCATTTTGACCATCTTGTTCCTGAGAGCACGAATCTCTTCATCCTTCATGTTGTTCTGCTTCTTCACCTCGTGCAGGATGTCCTCCAGTTTATCGATGTGCACTTTTAGCTCATCCATAACAACCCCTCCCGGTCGAGTCCCATTGGTTATGACGTCCTCGATGCGCTCGTCACCAACTCCCACCGTGTCCCAAACATCCCGAGCCACTGCCCTCCAAGAGTCCCGCTCGTTGGGGTCCTTCTTGCTGTAGCTGGCACAAAGCTCCTTCATCTTTACAATGGCTAATGCCTCAATTTCTTGCCGCGTGTGGCGGAAATCATTGAGCGCTACTTCATAACAGATCTCTTTGACGGCCTGGATCTTCAGGTCGGAGATGGTCACCCACTTGGAGTCCTTGGTGATGCGCCGCCGCTGAGGGATCTGGTACATTTTAACCGGCTCTCTTCTTTTCCCACTGCTGGGTAATCCACACTTTTTCACTATGGTTTGCAGCTTGCTGGGGGGTAGCTTTTCCCTCAGTGACGTGATCAGTCTCCAGCTCTCTTCACAAGACCTCTTATCTGAGTCATCCCCACTATCAGAGTCTCCATCCTTGAGAAAACAACACAGGACACAAACCAGATGGTTCCCAAAAAAAAGGAGAAATTACAATGGGAAATCAGGGAGAGGATGAAAGGATGACTTTAAATAAAGAATGAATAAATATGCAACATGGGAACTTCCAATTCAAATATGATGGTCTGTCTGGAGCTTAGACAGACAGACAGTCAATAGTAATATTTTGACATTTTGGATTGATGTTAAAAAACAAAGATATCCGTTACACTGTAATATTATTGTCTAAATATTATGCATACATCAGTACTGTACAAGATGTATGGCAACATGCAGTATCATATCCAGAATTACAATGAAAATAAGAACAGAGAAACAAACAAATGAATGTACAAAAACAGTGGCTTCCATTGACTTTCTTGTCATTTTTTTTGTTAAATGGAGGTATGAATATGAATTTATGTAAAACTAGAAACAAGAGATGGAGCTATCCTTTGACACTATTGTTCCCAATGTTGCATATTGATATTAAAAGTAAAGGTAAAGCATGTCTATCATGATTAGAAAGAAAATATCAATAGATGATAGCTGCTGATTGGAGCACTTCTGTATTGTTTTTGTGATATTCCTCTTCTTAATTGAGAATTTTTTGCTGATTGATCCGAAACATGCTACAGCGGCATGCACGTAGAAGGATTTTTGGAGCTTTCCCCCCTTTAGTCCAGAAGGTTTGAGTGGCTTTAGTATTAGCGGTGAGTTAGAAGACAGAGTGTTCTTGCAGTTGATCAGAAAGCCAGTAGAGAGAGGACAGGCAGAAGTGAGGGTAAGTGTTAATCCACTACAAGAAAGTTGTTAGTTGGAAAAAAAAAATGCAGTTTCTCATTTTTGTAGACAACGGACATTACAGATCACAACCAGTAGATAATTCAGGCCTTGTGTATGAGAGTGTATCTGTGGCTAGGCTTGGACATGTGATGTCCCTGAGAGTCTGAATCCTGTGCCTGTTGTTCTGCACATCAAACCACAAGAGTACGAAAGAGGTCTGTGATTGACCGATTCGACTGTGAGCAGTGATAACTGTGTTGTTGAGCCGTGCCCTCAGTGTGCTACACAGCTGTCAGGTAAGGCTAGCAAAAGAGAGGTGTAGCCAAAGAAGTCAATGAGAAACCACATTGTCGCTATCTGTCAAAAAACTACAGCAGGAATTTTTGTTTTTGTTATCACAATGCATTGTACATATCAGCAACTGCATTGAAGAGATGAAACTCAGGACAAAACAGAGCAAGAAAACTAGAGTAGAAATCTAATCCAAGCAAATCAACAGCCACTTCAGAGTTGACCAGCTCAACAGCAAACACTGCAACTTAGTCCAGAACCAGCACTGAATGAGTTAAGAAAACATGCTATTAACATGAACCATGCAAAAGCAGCATCGCTTTTTCAGAGCAAGGAGTTTCAACAAGTTTCATCAATACTGAAACAGTTTTAAAAATCAGATTTTGATCTTGATCTCAAATCGATTTTAGCTGTAAGTTGCCGTTTTGCAAGATTCAGGTCGACTATAGAAGACACAAGAAAAAGGGAAACAGGGATTTGAAAAGGGGGAAGCTTTACAATCTAGTTCTCGCTCGGTCAATTTGCTACAGAAAAATCTGTTGAACTCAAGAGGAAGGCAAGTAAAAGCTCATCTGTCTCAAACCAGAAAAACTTCCATGCAAGAAGAACAGACATGCGCTACGAGTAAAAGTGTGATTCACACACAAACACACACACGCACACACACACACTTCTGAAGTGTCAGAGCTCTGAGTGAGAATTAGTACTAGTCAGATTTAAATGGACCAAGTGAAGCTATCATCCAAAATAAAACAAGCTTTCCAATTGTAATTGACCATACAAAACCATGCTTTAGCTTTGAAATCCACAAATATCCTAACAAAATATATCACAAACTAGCTGAATCACTCAAGAAGCTGCTTCTAATTGTAACATGATTAACTTGCAAAATGATAACCTAGTAAACCCATCTTGCACTTTTAACTGTCTTGTCTTGAACTTCTAAAATAGTGATGACAGAAAACCAACTGAACACTTTGGTTAAATTCCAGCTTATCTGAACTCACCAGTCGCTGCTGCTCCAGAAGTTGGTCCGCTTCTTCCTTCTCCTTTTTGTACAAGATTTCCATCTCAGTGAGCCTACACAAAAGGGAGAGGGATATCAGAAAATATTCATATTTATAACCACAAAAATAAAAAGCACAAAAATGAAGAGAAACATATGGATTACGCACCTTTTCTCCATTTCTTGCTTCATGTCAATGCCCTGCTTTTCCAGGAGCTCCCTCTGAGCAAACGTCCAATCCACCGGCTCCACGGGGGTTTCTGCAGATGGTGTCTTCTCCCTCTCGGCTCTGGCCTGCTCCGGGTGGTTGAACCGGAACACATGGTTCTTTCCCATAATGATACGGTTGCCTGAAAGAAGGTAGTGTGGTAAAGTGTATTAAACATGAAATCAGTAAAGAAATTACTACCTCTGTGCTTAAAATATAGTACAAACGTCCAAAACCTGATAGACAAACATCATTATTTGAAATCAGTTATTTATAGTTATGAAGAAAACAGCTAAATTATCACAGTTATAATCACAGATATAATACTAATGTTTACAGTTTTTTTACAACTTGTATATGTACCTGAACGAAGCTGGATTGCATCCTCAACACGCTTGCCGTTGACGTAAGTTTCAGATCCCTCGCAGGGCACCAGCATGACAATAACTTCAGCAAAAATACAAACAAACCAATCATCAGCCATTCTTCAAAAGAATTTAAGTGGATCCACAATCGACTGACATGTCTTCAGTTTCTTTTACAAGTATTGAGAAGCTATTAGACTCTATTCTCTTTGCTTAATTCATCACGATCCAGGTACTCAACATATATCCATACATGCATCAAAACAAACACAACAACAGCTTGTATTATTATGTCTCACCATCTCCATTGGCATTCCTTTCACTGCGGAAGATGCAGTGTTCTTCCCTGATGTGTGCACCACTCAAAACAATATCCTGTCTTCTTTCAGCATCGGCCTGACCCACCCTGAAACAACCACAGAGGCCATTTTGAGAGGCTGCACGCTGCTGTCTCACTGTATCATCAGCCATTTCGGCAAAAAGTCAGCGGCAGAAGGTAAATGGAACCTTTAAACCATCACTTATTGGAAAGCAGCTCAAAGCACCATAGGTTCCTTTATTCTTTTCCATCAGTTATTGTTGCGCAGGGTTGCAAGTGTAACACAATACTCAACAGGAAGAGTGTACAGAGAGGTCCAAAAGGACAAAGAAGGGAGGAAAGTAATTTTAGATTTTAAAACATTTTGTGATCAGTGGCAGATTTAAAGTCGGACTCTAAAGGTTCCTCTTGCTTACCATAAAAAAAGGGGAAAATGAAATATAGCTTTTTGAAAGGAGGCTGCGGTGGAGAAATGCTAAACCTTTACACATGCTCTGCAACACTTCAGTGTCATCACTCGGGTTTTGGTTACCTTGTAATTCCGTCTTTGATGTAGTAGAGCAGACATTCTGACATGAGAGGGTCCTCATTCAGGTTCACCAAGTGAGGGGTCTACAAAACATTATAGAAATGTCAATTAGAGGCATCGAAATCATATCAAACACTGCTGCTCTCCTGTGAGTGATATGCGGAAAATCATCTACACAGCCCTCACACCTCTACGGAGCCTGATACATCACAAAACTACTACAAACAACCCGAGCAGCTACGCCTATAAACCACCAACCTTCTTGGGGGAAAACACCCCGTTAAAGTCTGCATAGAGATCACAAGACTTCTCAACGAAATGCTAAACCCGTGGAGCAGCGGTGAGTGAGAGGAGAGAAAGAGGAGAGAAAAAAATTAAAGGAAGACAAATGGATGTAAACAAAAAGGGGGTGGGGGGGTTAAAACATGCCTAAAAAAGGATGAATTTCAGAGAGGGGAACTGTCTATTGGTCTTTATGTTACTGAAGCCATGAAAGGATTCTACTGCTGCCTGGAAATTAATAGGCCTCGTGATAATAAAAAAGCTAGACAGCTAAAGGAAGGAGGTTTTAAAAATAAACTCAAAGCAACAAATTATATTCAAACAAAACTTTGGTTTAACTTCAAGGAAGCTTAAATACCAAATACATTTGTCAAATCCTAATACAGCCCCACTCATGTTAAAGCTGATTTCATATGTAGCACAAAAATGTAGATCTGTACCATAGGGGCAAAAGAAAACACCAAACTACACTTACCTAAGCTACTACTAGCTACTTCTAAAGCAGGAAAGGTGCTTCACCCCCTTATTCAGTAAAACAAACCTTCTTGGCAGGAAAACAATCAAAGTGCTCATCAAATGGCCTCTCATGGCTGAGCTGAGTGTGTGAAGGAAGCAAGTAACAAAGAGTGGAAAGAGGCGAACAGGAGGATAAAGTGAACAGTGAGAAAAAGCAGCGACGGTGCAGGAGGAAAAAAAAGATAACATGGGAAACTGAAGCGAGGACGTGATGGAGGAAAGGGTGTGTGCATCACCACCACCCATGGGAAATCTGACACAGTACTCCGCGATCAATGTCAGTGTTTTGTGTCTCGTCCTCTCCCATCCGGTCTGTCCTACCTTTTTAGGAGAGAAAACGCCCAAAGTGCCTCCATCTTCACGGATTGCCACGCCCATCTCTGCCAGCAAAGCCTCCCTGTAATGAAAGCAGAACATTTATTCAACATGTTGATTGTCACACTGGTTATACTGTAGATACAATTGTGTAAAACAACTTTTGCTTTATTCAAATAATATTATAATAAGCAAAAAAATAAAGGACAGAACAGAACAATACACTGGACGTATGTACAATAATAGAATAAACAGTGTATTGCACATTAGATAAAAAGTATTTAATTCTTTATACAGTATATAGACTTTCTGGAACATTTAATCTAAGTGTTACATTTACTTTTAACTGAAGTGGATAATAGTATTCAACATTAGATCAAGTGATCTCTGGCATGACAGCAGGCAGTGGACAGACAGTAACATGGTTGATGTCTGCAGCCACAGACGAGTGAGTCAAGGGTGTGAGAGGGGTGTCTGTGCAGCAGAGTGTGACGACAAAGAAGGGAAGTGAAATAGACAGAATTGGTGCAGAGGAAATGAGACAGATAGGTGAAGAACAGTGAGACAGACAGCACAGAGGGCTGAGGACACAGACAGAGCTATGAGGGGTTAAGGTCTCTCAGAACTGGTTAGACTTGCTGTCTTACAACGTTTGGAAAGAATGTGTTAATGGCTGTTTTGAACATAAAACACAAGACTGTCTTAAGAAGGGAGATATGCAACACTATTTAAAAACAGCTACAACAGTGTGCGTCTCCAGACAATCTCCTCAGGGATAAATTAACATTTAGCTGTACACAAATACCTGAGTAACAAATGAGAGTTAGAATGAAGAAGTGCGCCACCCGACATGCTCACGTCACAGGCGGTCAATCACAGCATGAAGTGGGTGTGACTGTCAGGGCGCCGGGTTTGGAAAGTTACAGATAATGGGTGAAACCGACGTCAGAAAGGTGTCAGACCATCCTGACGTGCAGTTTAGATGGAGCATGACTCGCATTGAAGAGTGACAGGATACAATTAGGAAGGGGTGGATGCACTCATAGGACAAACATCTCCCCCCTCGGGAGATACACGTCTGCCAATACTGACCTCTCCATGCGGATCGCCTCAGTCTTTCGCAGTTTCTCTTCCCAGGTTTCATTGAGCTCGGCAATGATTTTTTCTGATTCCTGAAAACAAAGAAACAAAGTGTGATTCAAACATAAACTGTAATGTAGTTGTAACTATTGGAGTCAATATGTTTAGTTTAGTAACAACAGGAGGGATTTAGTTTGCCTTTCCAGTGACAAACCTGTTTTCTTGGCCAAATTTAAGTACGTTTTATTCACAAAGTAAACTTCAGGTTTAAATCTCAATGAAGAGTGACACAGTAACACACTGGTTAATGTTTAAACAAGAACTCTGACTCTGTTTCTTGAAGCTCAGCACAAACATTTTCATTTTTTAAAAACACTGAAGCCAATAATAAAGCACAATACAGCTGTTTTGGTTCAACATCACAATGAACCGTTGTGCTTTTTATAAGGAGACCTGTTTGTTTGTGAATCACCACAACAGCTGCTACACCTTCTGAATCTGAATGTTATGTGCCTCACTATTAAAAGCCAAAAGCCAATGAGTCTGAATCTATTTTGGTCTGATTTCCTCCGTATTTGCATCGGTGCTTGACGTCACTGGATGACGGACAGACTGGGCACCATGGTTACCATGGAAACTGCACCAATCCGACGTGCTGCCTTGGTCTCCGGAGTGAGAGAGAGAGACGACTGTGAGTGGGAGAGATATGAAGCTCGGGGGCCACATGAGGACTGATACGCAAAACAGATTTTTTATTAAAGGCTCCATGTGTGGGCTAAAATTAAACAACAGCCATCTTGACACTGGATGGATTTATTGAGCAAATGTTACACTGGCTGAACTGCTGAGGCTTTTATTTCAAGTTGGTATGAATTTCTTGACTTTTAATCAGATTTACCCATAGACTCAGATATTTTCTTTTACTGCTCAAATCAAACAATGTCACATATAATTGTAATTGATATATTCTGATTATAACAATAATAGCATGATTACACTATTGTTATTGTAATAACCAAACAATTGCCTCCTATGCTGCACAGTTGTGATAAATATACATTCATCACAGTGGATGGTAAAAGAAATATTTTAGATACAGATAAAAGTGGGGGGGAGTGGGGAATATCTGGGTTTTTTTTTAAAACAGCTTTTTATAAGGATTTACAAGTCAGCCTCTTGCTCCACGTGGCACTACACCTGTCAGCATTTAGCTCTACTGGAGGCTGGGCTCAATGGCAAAAACAAAATAGTAAGAACTCCATTTTTTCAGGGCTGTATTGAGTAAAAAAAAAATCTAAACTTCGAGATTATAGCAGCCAGAGTTGACAGGTTTTTGGCACAAAGCTGTGCGACTCCTGCTTTCTCTCACCGGAAACATATATGTGATTTATCTCACATTGTCCACTTTACCTTGAGTCTTTCGATGGCCTCCTCTCCTCCAGGTGTGGACATGATGCGCTCCTGGATGCTGGTGACTGACTGCAGGCCCCCCTGGCTGCACAGTGAGCCAGAGGATGGGGAGGCTGTCAGGGAACCAATAGGGGCTGTGGAGAAATGGCCAGGCCGTTGGTTCTCTGAGGCTATCAAGTATCTATGCTTATTGTTCTGAATGTCTTTGAGGTCTGAGCCAACAACAAGAGAAAGAAAGAGACAGAAAGACACACACAGAAAGAGGTGGGGTAGGCCCAGGGTGGGACAGAGGGAATAAACCACATAAAATGGAGGAACCAAATACCAAATAGTAAGAGAGAGAGAGAGAGAGATGGGGGAAAGAGAAAGGACAAAAGGGGAGGAAAGACCAATGTAAGACACACGTTTGTACGTCAAAGGGTTAAGACAAACACCCAGCATGATGGTCGGCTACAGAGAGCAGCAGTTTTCACTCCAGGTATTTCAACAGTTTAATTACTGAGCTGATCCTTTAGATCCTAGCCTGCGCTCTAATAAAGACTTTCCACACGGCTGGTTTTATGTGGGTCAAAATTATAGTGCAGGCCAATTAACTCCAAGCTCTTAATTTTAGCGTTTACAAATTTAAGGAATGGGGCGACTGTTGCTTTTGACTCACTGAGAACACACTGTGTGAAAACTGCTGTCAGTGTCTCATCTACAGGATGGGAGGGACATGGAGACGGCCAGAAGGTCCAGCAGGAGGACAGATGAGAGTCATTGACACATGCTGCCAAAGTTCAGCCCGCAGTTAAGTAGATTGGTTCACTGCACACACGCGCGCGCACACACACACTCACACATCTACCATAAGAAAGCCACAGCAGCCTCATTCAAAAAGTCAGGCAGCTCATGTCACTAGAACATCTTCAAGGGTCTCTGAGGTAGTACACACTGTGCAACTAAAATTAAATAATAAAAACAGAGGTTAGGTTGACTTTTTGGAATTATGGGATTTTCTTAATCCTAAAAAATAGGCAACAGATCAAGAACTAAGTACTGAGCTCAATTTAACTAGAACATAGTGCAGGAGCAAATTTGTGGTTTTACCCTGCACAGTCAGTCGGGGAGCTGAGAGCGTTTTCAGAGTATTAGTGCAAAAGGGCAAGAGGAGGATGTGTTAGGAGAGTGTGAGGACACAGCAGAGGGCAAACTAGCAGACTACCTACTCAGCACAAACTATCAAAACCACATCAAGTTAGTCAACTCTGTATACATACATACACCTCTGGTGCGGCTATTTAGAAATGTAAAAATTAGGCACCTTTCTGTCTGTAGATCTGAGCCTCACTTTGAGAGCTCACAAGTGGCATTCTAAAGTTTTGAGCACTTTCACCTGTGGTGGATGATTAGTGAAAGAAAACAAAAATAAAAAAGCAGAAAGAACCACTGGCATGAAAAGAAGCTTTGGAAAGTGAGACATGGTTATTAAAATGATGCATTTGCATTGGGTGGGTGGGGAAGACTGGCGGCACTGTTCTAAAAAGTTATGCCTCTAAAAGGATTTTCCAAAAGTAACTTGTGATAGAGTTGGATCTATGGCGAACTAAAAATAGCTGCCTCACCCCCATCACCCTGGAACATAACAGAAAAACAAGCGCAGAGCATGCTAACCTTGTGGCATGCTAACCCTTGCCAGATCAGCGCACCTAAGAAAGCCTTGCATCTCTGAGTCTCCATCTATTGAGCTTTAGTTTTTCTTTTCAAAGCAATTACATGCAAAGCTGGTGGCAGATTTATTATACAGGTAATGGGGGTCATAAGCAATGTTAGCTATTGTAATTAGGGCAAATAGTGATACACAATGCAGCACTACCACACATATACACACATTTGATTCCACTTCCTGGGCAATCATCCCCCATAGGATCAACTGAAGGGGAGGCAGGAAAAGATGAGAAGGGTCAAAGGTCAGCACCAGTAGAATGAAAGGAAAAGGTTACAGAAATTTCTTGAACAGCGCTGGGTGGAAATGACTTGTTAAGTGCCATGTGATTACATATGATCTAAGCAGGCATTTGCAAGTAGGCAGGTTATTAATCACTTGAGCTATAAGAAGTCATTAATGGGTATATTATGTCTCTAATTGGCATGGCTACGGGCCATTACTTTTGAGTACAGCCAATGGGGTATGATATTTTGATGTCATTTTAAATTATCATTTGTGTTATCAGTCAAAATCAGCTAAGTATGACCAATTACATTTTCATTAAAATAAGGTGTTTGTATATATCAGCATACTTTCTACAAAATTCAACTAAATACTTTTTACTTTCAAAGGAGGCATAATAAACCAGTACTAAGAGGTAAATAGGTTTAAAAGCTGTTTAAATGTTTTTAGTTTTGTACCAGGCACAAGTACGAGCACTGTGGTGAGAACACAGTTAGATGGTGGCTGAAAGCAATGAGACAGTAATGAAGAGAGAACATGTTGTCAGCTTGTAGTCGGCCCTGACACAGGGGGGTAGATGCCGTGTGGCCGCAGATGTGGCCAGCAACGACAGCATCAAACTCACTGTCCAGGATGTCTCCCAGGCCCTGGGCACGGAGCAGCTCCTTCAGTCGAGCCACTTCATCCTTCAGATCACGCACCAACTTGTTGTTGGGGTCCTCATTGATGACAGCATTGCATTTGATGTTCTTGGCGCGGTCGGCATAGCTAAAAATAATAATAATGTTAAAGTTTATTCGGAAAGGCTTGAAAACCAAAATATACTGATTACAAATTATGAAATAATTGAATTTGTGACTCAACAGGGTTACATTATAAGTGAGTGGGAAGGTGCGAGTAGACATGAATTCATGTCTACTTGCACCGGGCTGCATGAGTAGATTTGACACTTGCGTTGCATGAACTTAAAAAGTTTTAACTTGAGTGACAAATTTGCGTTACGTGGTATTGTCGTTTCTCCAACATCACCAAACAGTAATGGAGGGTGAGCTCATTGTTGCCATCTGTGTCCATCCAGCACTTTGTGACACAACTTTAACTCGGTACCAAGAAGGAGAGCAGCTGTTCTCCATTTCTGGGACTTCAACAACAGGTAAAAGCAGCAATATTTACGATCTCGTTCATTGTTGATGGCTTAAGTGGTGGTTGCCGTGGTTACCAGGAGGAGTGCTCCTATTGGCTGTTACTCAAGAGTGGTGAAAGCACCAGTACATATCCGCGAGTACTCATCGCAAGTACAAGTGAGATGAAAATTTGCATCGCGTTCAGTGTGAATTCACCATGATATCTATTTAATGATGAAATGATTTTCAGTTGAATCACCAGATCACTGAGAAGAAGAGTTGTCTTTATCTACTGACATGAGAAATTTTACAGACTGAATTTTCTGAAAGACTTTTTTTAAGCTAGCATCTAGTGGCCATGGAGAGTATTGGACTTTTTTGCACTTTCACACTGGTCTCATTTTAGTGACGTGGTTGCTTCATCTATATACTTTCTATATACAATCTGTGGTTTAGATCTACATCCTGAACAGAAACCTCACCGGAGTGTGCTGAGGGTTTCATCGTAGTTGATATCTGCAGGACTGAGGGCAGCCACCATAGCCGTTCTGGAGTTTCCACCTGATAACACAAGATGAGTCAATTTTGTGACAATGTAGGTGAAAGGTTAAAAAGACCCAATCAAGATTAACATTGACTGCTGTATAAGATACTGTCAGCAAACAAGAAACCACCACAATGGCTAAAATGAGTGCTGAATTTCACTATTACAAGATTTGTGTTTCATTAAACTGAATTGCTGTGTGTGAGGACACACTGCACAGCTCTCCTGCATGCATGCCTGAACCAAGGGTCGAAGAGTGTGCTTGTCTAGTTAGGCTGAAATACAGTCTGCTGACGGTGGTTTTCTTAAATTGGCAGAGAGTAATGTAGACAAGCTCCAGTCTTTTTTTCCTTCTTTACCCCTACTTCGTATTCCATTACACAAATGACTCAATTTCTCTTGCTGTCCAGAAATAAATATTTCACTATGCAGTTTATAGACAAAAATTTCACCACATTAAACCAGCAGAGTATGTTTGTCGTGTGATGGCGATGTTCTTACCGAGATTCTCCCTCAGCAGCCACGTCAGGACAGAGTCTCTGTACGGGATGAAGTCTGACTTCTTCTTCTTCTTGCTCTGCAGTAAACAAAACAATCATATATAAGACAGAAATAACAACTAATAAATAATGTTAGACATGTTTTAAGTGTTTAAATTGTGGATGATATTAAAGATGGTACAATATTATGATGTAAAGTTACAGAAACCTCCTGTGTAATGAGCACGTAAAATGACTATAGGACTGATTCGATGCCCTTTTGTTCCTGTGCACGGATTGTGTTTGTGTTTATTTGTGCACGGTGTCTAAAAGCACAGCACATGGGTGATAAAAATGGTAGCAGTAAAATCTCTGCACGTGGTAAAAGGCTGTCAAATCTGTCTCATGGGATGAAGAGGTTAGTGGTTGAGCTGTCAAAGGGGTTTACCTTGCTGGTACAGTTATCCTGTGTAAGCAAGCATTAAAAGGACAAGAGAAGAGAAAACAGAAGGGCAGACATTACAGCAAGCCAGGCAACAAACATTAATTCCTTGAGAAGGCAGGGGTCGACTTGTGGAGGATAGGAGAAAAGAAAAAGGCTGTGAAGGAGGAGAAGGACGACAGAAATAGAATCAAACTCAATCATAAACTTACCACTTCAGCCAAGGCAGATATAACCTTTCCTAATGTGGTGAGAGATTTATTGATGTTTGCTCCCTCCTGCCACCAAAAACAAAAAATAATAATTAGATTTCAGAACCACCAAGATAATATTTTTAACTCTTTGTTAATGACTACTGAGTGATTGTGAAGACAGGAGTCTCACCTTTAGCCTGGTCCCTTTAGCTCCAGTGGAATCTGCTCGTTCACTCCCTGCCAAGTCTACCAGACTAATTTTACTGACCTGAAGGGAGAGAGTAAATGGATTAGATCCATCAAGCTTATAAGTAACATATATTTTAATTAAGGCTTGGTTAAAAAAGAAAGGACTCAGATAAGACTTTTCTTATCTCCCACGTTTCTGAATCTATTCACAAAGGCCAAAGATAGATTTTTGTAATTACATTATGGTGAGTAACTGACAAAGACACTGTTAGGGTACAGCAGAGCACCTGGAAGGTGTAGAGCCAGCACATACTAAAGTTATCTAGTAGTTCATCTTAAACAAACAAAAAAGGTTGAAATTTGTTGACTTAATAATTAGCTATCATGACAAGCTAAGCTCTGTTCCCCATCACAGACTGATGTTGGCACACAGCAGCACTTGACAAAACGTCTGGTGGGCTGAAGAATGAAGAAAATAACTCAGCCACTGTGTTCCGTTTGTTTCCAAAGACCCATGACCTCACAGCATTTTGGAAAACGATGGCTTTACTTAGAGCTACAGCATATATTGCTTTTCACTGCACGAAACTTCAACAACAGCAGAGCAGGTTTTGTCTTAAACAGCATTTAACCAGTTTAAACTTTAACCATTTAAACTTCACAAACTCACATTTTAACTCAGTTCTTGTAGGTTCAATGTCAGTTATTGTTTATTAGCAGGACAGGAGTCAGTGGGTTGACACACAGGTCACTGGAGTACGATGCCTTACAGTGCCACTAATTCTTTACTGCTTCAGGAAAGAATCAGTTCTAAAACAAAATGCAACACTAATGATCAGGACTGGATTAGATTTGATCAATTTAAGTCAAAGGGTAAAATTCCTACTCCAAAATTGAGTAGTACCAAAAACTAAATGTATGATGTTTTTGGTTTAACCCGTTAAAACTATGTGAAAAGAAGTGTAAACCATTGTAAACATTTGGCCATTCCTGTCAAGTGAGATACAGCAAGGCAGTAAAATCTGATAGAGAAGCTAAACACAATAGGCATTGTGTTTACAGTAACACAGTGGTCTTTGTGACTGCAGAGTCCGAGGAAATGCTAAAAGTCAAATCTAAAATGGCTCTCATCCTTTTTCCTTCTACAACCACAGAACAGATGCTAGCTGAAATCAAACAAAGAAAGTGAAAAATGGGCTCTAAGTGAAAAAACATTGTGAAGAAATGCACGCTTAACAACATGGGATCACAACCTTAAGTGTACTTAAGAGTCAGTGTGTCACAGTCTAATAGAACAATCCCATGGCGGCTGTCTTCTGCTCTGACCTTTTCTGTGGAGAGGTCCGTCTCGCTGTCGTGTTTCTTCTGTGTGAAGACGATGGTGAAAACAGCATGGGACCTGCTGCTGGTCTCGTTCATGTTGGTGGCAGCTACAGTTCTGTGGGGTTAGCACACGGGAATACAACATGATACGGGTGTAAAACATTTTCCTGAGCACCTTAATCATTTTTCCTTCTGAATTATTCAGGATGATTAATGCTGAATTCATGGTTGTGGCTATTACCAGGACTATCATCACTGGGTTTTACACCTATTAGGGCTGAATTGAGTCTAAGGGATTACTTTTTGCAGCGGAGGTGGATAATACTGTGAGGACACCAAACACAAATACACAAAGCGTACACAGAGGGATAGTCACAGGGGAGATATGGGCTTTACACGCCATGCTCTAGAAATAAGCCTTCTGAGTCAGCACAGAAAGATTAAGGCAAGGTTCACTCCTCCCCACAGGAGCGCTGGCAACACACACACACACACACACACACACACACACACTACAACATATACACACACACACACACACCACATGTACTCAGCATATACACAGTTTTCATTGAGAAACACTCATTAGCTGCAATTTCTGCATCCAACTCAAGCGTGACTTCCTGTTTTATTAAAACTGAAGGTCCTGATCACCTGAATATAACAATTCATCCTTTGATCATAAGAATCTGAATTTTAATGAGAGAGGATGTGGATTATCACAGACGTCACCATCTTTATCACTCCCCCATCCTTCCCATGATCTCAGCGTGATCCCAGGGCTTTGGCCTCACCTGGCCTTGTTGCCTGCATCCATGAGGTCAGCGATGTCTGTGTAGGAGGTGACAGCTAGCTTGGAAAGGTCCTCTACGTAGGGACCCAGCAGCGGGTGCTCTCGGACTCGAAGGTTCCCTTTGTTCTTGGGATTGAGCAAATCTCGCACTCGCTCACAGTAGATCTCCATGTAACTGACCTGGAAACATATTTAACATGTATGATTTCAGGTCTTCCAGCACAACAACGTCAACAATGTACCATATTTCCTCAAATACAAAAGATGGACAATTAAAAGCCAGGTTTTTAGTAAAGGCTAGGTGTGGTCAATACCTACAAATAAAAGCCTGGGTAAAAAAAACAAATCAAATATTTTAACATAATGCACTTGCACAATAAAAGCCCAGTTATAGCGTAATTCTGTAACGTTAATGTTTTGATCTGCTCCCATTCCAATTTTGTTTGAAGTCTGAAAATGAGGCTTTGATAATAACATAACAAATCAGACCTGTCTCTAGTACAAGCCTTCCTCAAATAGAGGCCTGTTACCTTCTGCAGTCGAGGTTAAAAAAAAGCCACTATTTGCAGAAATAAAATAGTTTATAAATATGAAGTTAAAAATATAAAAATACTGAAGCTCTGTACAATAAAGACACATTACTGCATGATCAAATTCTCACATTATGTTCAAGTTTGTCCAAGATATACATAAAAGACTCACACTGTCCTAAAACTTGTTTGTTTCTTCAGTTTGAGAAAGTAAATGGTCGTATAATTTAACAAAGCAATCAGAAAGCCCACCATCTTTGAAAGTTCAGCCAAACAATGATCGATGTCTGACTATTACCAAACACACTGTTACAAGGCTAGGAATGGCTCATTAGAGAAACTCCAACACAAGATTTAGAAGCAGAGGTTAACAATGGGGATTACTGGTGTCAAAGCAGTCTGAGACTCACCTCTACTGAGTAGGAGAGCTCCTCTTTGTTGCTGTCTTCATTGATTTTTTCAAATAGATCTTCACACAGCTGGGAGCCAGAAAAACAAGACATTTTAGTGCAAATAATAGCTTGTGAAGAGGTAAACTGAACAGACAACACAGCGAAAACAATTTAATCTTCAAAACAGATCATGAATTAATTTCCAGAAGGAAAATGGGTGAGTTATGTTTCTATAAAGAGTGAGGTATCATCAGCATAGAGAAAATTACATTAGATGATCTGATCAAAAATAAACATGTAGGGGGCCAACAGTCCAAATTTTGCCATTCTACTTATTACAGTGTCTATCACACATGTAAGGTCTGAAAAATTTGTGTCAATCCTCATAGTCAAAGGTATGTACCATTCCAACACAGCACCCCCTCCCCCCGCCTCCATCTCAGTATTCTTAAACCAGGTGGCAGCTCCAAGGGTAAGCTAGGCAGCTGAACCGAGAGAAATGACCCAAATGACATGACGGTGGAACAAATGTGCTGAGCTATCTCAATATTACAAAGTTACAATAAATTCCCTTGAGTCAAGTTGCAGTCTCAACATTTCAAAGGCGGATCGATTTGGTTTAGAAATATGACAAGAACTGAAAGTGACCAAGACTCATAGACTGAGGGGTCATGCTAAGCACTGAAGGATTTAAAGGAACAGGAAAAGTAAACACTGCAGACTAATCCCTGCATGTGATGTATTGTGGAACGAACCATGGGGATGATTCCTTCCTGCCCCTCCTCCTGTTTGCCCATCATGGTGTAGGATTTGCCAGCTCCTGTCTGGCCATAAGCAAAGATGCAGACGTTGTAGCCCTCAAAAGCGTGCGCCAGCATTTCCTTGCCAATGTCATTGTAAACAAGGTTCTGTGATGCAAAGCTGGGGTCCTCCGGCTGTGGGAAAGGGAGAAATACATTAAAATGTATATAATTACAAACTCAGAGTACCTCAAATCTGCCAAATTTTCACTTCTTTTTGGTGATGATGCTGGACACAAAATGTGAACTCACCGTGGTGTGTGACCAGTAGGAGTAATCAAAACTGAAGGTCTTTGCTGGTTCCTTTGGGGCTTTGGGGTTGAGGATAGCTGTGGGGGAAATACAAAATTAGAAATGTTGTTGATAGAATCTTGTTTCAATGTGAATATGACACAACTACTACTCCCATGTTCTCATTTCATTTTAAAGGCTACCATGAGTTTGTTTATGACGTGTTTTACTGAATATTGGATTGTGATCATGTCCATTCCACCACAAAATAACAAAAGTAGTTTCTGTGTGGTTAGTTTTTATGCTGGCCTTGTGTGTCCTTTGTAAGCCAACTTCATTTATGCCAAATTTTAATTTTTTCGATTTTGTTATTGTTCATTTGCTTTCCCTTGCTTTCCAAATTCACTGTGTGATTTGAAGTGAACATCACTTGCATGGCTTTCCTTAATGTATTTCATTAAAACACCAAAACAAACAAACGAAAAAAAAACCAGTACCTTATATTGTTTGACAAATTAAATCCTGAATGGAGTTATTTAAGAGACTGAATTGATTAACTAATCTTTTGTTTCACTGGTTTGTAAACAGTGATTGCCTTCAAGAGCCTGTTCCTCCATCAAAGCACTACCACAGATATATTTGTAACTGAGGTCACATGAATCAGTGACAAATTATGAGACCTTCGCTTTTTTGGGGAACCGCAACTTCTGCTTCAAGTTTTACCCAGCACGCCATGTTTAACCTGAGTCATAATTTATCATCTGGATTGGTAACAGGGCAAAATGAAAATCAAAACAGAGCTTGAGTAATAATGCATGACAAAACAATATTTGCACACTGCCTGGCCATTCCCTGCGGCCACACAGACATTTCTTAATGAGCAAGAATCTGCTACCATGCCTGGTATGTCATCCCCGCCAACCATGCTGTTGGTACTCCTGGGACAAGTGTACGAGCTTTCACATTGAGCACTAGATATGTGACAGGGGAAGAGCAGGATGCTAATTTACTGTAGGATATCTGTGGATAGCCATATACCCGTTGTTCCTCCAAACCCCCATCAGACCTCGCTTTGATTGGCTAAAGCTGCCTTGTGTCACAGTTAATGCAAAAGAGGTTGCTTAAGCCCGGCAGACATACCTCCACTGTTAGACCTGAGAGGGGAAGAGGAGGAGGGGGGAGTGAGAAGGAGACAAGTGGAAAAAGGTTTGAGAGACTAAAAGTAACGTGTGTCCTCGACAGCCTAGCAACAACCCAAACACTTCAACAATAGAAACCAAACCCAGGATAAAAAAAAACCTGCCTCCGTATCTAAGTAGGAACAATGCAATTTCTAATATGCAAGTATTTAGACCATTTTCTCTCTTTACAAGCAGCCACAAAACAGTAATCACCTTTTTTTATGCAAATTCTGTGCTTCACTAATGGGCAAATTAAAGCAAGGTCTGGCTCCTCGACATGAGGGTGCTTGAGAGCCTTTTGCATCAAGATGTCGCCAGCAGAGTGCCCAATGTGCTCAGAGGATTTCAGCACACTTATCAATAATGCAGGAGATGTGGAGAAACAGGGATTGCATATCGCCCTCCACTGGGTCACATGCTGACAGAAAAAGCACAGCGTGTCCTCAGAAGCCAGAACTGCAAAATGCTTCATGCTAGATATGTGATGATTGAAGGGTTGCACTGAAGCTCAGGTAGCTACGAAAAAATAAAATAATGGATTTATTTAGACTGTCTACAACCTTCAAACAGGTTAAGGTGCACAGGCGGAGCAGCAGCTTCCATATTGGGCACTGGAAGAGGATACAGCAAGACAGGTGGCTAAATAAAGCCCAATTTCACCTTTGACCTGCCTCCAGAGGGAAACTGGAGACAGGGCATGAAGAAATGAAGGGGGATTTAGGTTACCAGTGCCCCTGTTCCCCTTTCCTGGAACAATCTACAGTGGCTATTAACGAGGAAGCAGCTTAAGCTCTGATTTGGTGTCAGTGAGGCATCCCAACTGTAAAAACAAAAAAGATGATGGGGACAGAGTCACATGTGGACAATGAGGTGTCCATCAGAGCCCATGAAACCAGCCCCTTACAGAGAATAACAAAGCATGACATGAGCTTCCTGATCTCCTACTCTTCTCCTATGAGATTAGGGCAGATTCTTTGGTGTGAACAGCAAAAAGCTGCATGCAAGACAGCTCAGCTCCCAAAACTGAATCAAGCTCATGTGGCATAATTGTTTCATTCAATTGCCCACTCAGAACGAATGGCTGCTTCACCCATGAGGTCCCGTCTGTGCGTCATAAGACTGAGTCTCGCATGTAAAAGGCTATAAAAGTGTGCCGAGGGCAGGGATGCATGAACTACCACACAAATGGAGTCGTAACTGTGACGTCTACACAGGTCTGAAGGGCAGGGATGATAATAATAGCATGTATGTATAGTTCAATAAAGGTTAAATATATCCAGCTGCTGTTCACTGCTTAAAAGCAACAAACTGACAGAAATGTTTGAAGAGACAGAAGGAGGAGGATTTCATCCCTGCCACCTACTTTGTCACCTGAATATGAGTCACTCAGTTCACTCTCTGTGCTTGCACCAACACATCACACGCACAGTTTATGTGAACAGGGAATCAGTTGTGTATAGTAATAGTCAAAACCTGATGCCAATAAGGGATTCCTGTGCTTTTCTACTTATAGTAAATATTCTGGTCACAGTCACATTCTGGTCTTGAAATGGCAGACGTATTCTGCTGCCTCATAAACAGCGTCATCACTCTGTCTTTCTCAACCATGGCAACAGGTATAGGACCAGATTCTGGTTGCCATAACAACTTCAACTTGGCACAGAAGGGGAGGGATGCGGCACATTGCGTTCTCTTTTCTCTCGTCTCAAGCATATTACTGCTCTCTGGATATTACAGAGAGTTACTTAAAATACAGGTTTATGGACAATTACAGTCGTTTATTAAATGCAAATTTAAAGATTTTAATCCTTTAAACATTCAGAAGACGCCATTTGAAAAGGATCTGGAACTAAGACATTAAGCCACTTATGTCAGACTCTTTAGGCAACATGAGAAATAACTTTTACTGGACATAAACCTTTAAAATGGAAAATACAAGAACATGAAAAGACAGATTATCATTACTCCTTCATCAGAACTTTTACTGACATGGAACGTAAGGTCAGAGATTTAACATTAGTGCTGTAAGAGCTACATACTGTGTCATCATCAGTCCATTAAATGGCACTAAACATCCATTACATAAACAGATGACATGCTAATCTGTGTGGGTGTCTATGAAGCAGATATGATTCTCTCAAGACCGAGAAATTTAGTTAGGAGCCCGTCCTCCGGGAACACGACAAGCTACTGGGTGTTCGTCTTCCCTAAATGCTACAGCTCAGCTTTCCACCTCCTGTTCCGGGGAATATTTGACTGACAGGATGCTAGCACTCCATGGGAGCTCTCCATTTTACAGGCAGGGTGGACTGCAGTTAACTAACCACATCCTGCTATCTAAAGAACATCACTCAGCTGGTTGCAGCTGGCAGACATTTTGTGCTACAGTGTTCAACATGGGGCCGATAATCCGACCAGGAAGGCGAAGACACCCTTCAGTAATTAGGTTGTGAGGAGGTCTCCGAGCACCAGATGGGGACTAAAAGCTCGCCCCCTTTCACCTGAGACGAGCAGAGTCTAAAATGGCTGAACATCTCTGCCTCTCTCTTCCAGCAACCCTCCAAGGAGCCCCTAGCTCCAGCTGATCAATGCCTGTCTGGGATCACAGGAGAGGATATGGACATTAACATAAATGGATACGTAAACTTTAAAAGGGAAAACAAATGGATGAACTGCTAAAGGAACCGAGGCATTCAGAGAAATAATATCTGTGCAGAACTACAATTACCAACATGTGCTTCTTTCAGCAAGACTGAGGATTTTTAATAGCATCCCCAGGGTGTGTGTGCATATAGGCAGCAGTGTGATGTAACAGCTCACTTCTGTGTAATATTATTTCTATTGTTTAATTCACAAGATAAAAGTTCATTCAGAAGATAACAAGTTGTCATTTTCAACTGAATAAAAATGTTGGCGACACCAGCAGATCCGAGCAGCCCCGACCATGTGCCCTTACCACATTACAAATTAAATAATGGGATCATATCATAATCCTATCTCAAGGTAACTGTACAGAGAAATGAGAGTCACCCATATCAAACTACTGCCCTATTCCTTTTGTGGTAGCAGCACTTTAAGTTACATTGTTCTGCCCAATGTTAATGCCCATGGCAAATACTACCAGTGCTAATATTTCACCATTATTAAATGTTGTGTGATAAAGTAAAAAATTAATTCAAACAGAATTTAATTCACCTTCACTTTGTTGATTAAATTTGGGTACCAAGCCAAAAGCAAGATTTTTTTTTTTTAGTAATTTTATGCTTTGGTTAACACAAGTTTAAAATTATTTTCTTCCTGTGGGATGAATGTGAGCAAGAAAATACTTTTTTTTCTGCTATTGTTCCAATAATGGAATTTTAGTCAATAATTTGATCTGATAACGTGGAGCATGCTGCAGAATATTAACACCACTGAAAACCTTTCTGTCTCCCTCACTCGCTCTTGTGTTTTTACTCGAGGGAGGGACTCATCACTCTCACCGAAACAAAGCTTTTAGTTATATTTTAGTCAAGTTGATGGAAACAACGCTTGTTATCCCTGTAAGTGCAATAAAATGTGCCCATAAGAGAGATAATATGAGAATTTTATGATAGCACTGCAGAATATTAAGTATGTCTTTGACTGTTTATACCCACTGTCAACCTGCTGCACCCTCTACATCCACAGAGTGGTTAACACGGACAATATAATAATAAATTGGTAAGATCAACCACAAACTAATAAGATGTAGCAGTTGGGCCTAATAAAGTATAAACTTAATTGAATGTTGGTAGACTTCTGCTCCATAGTGTAGTTTGTCTTGTGAAGTTAGCAGCAGAGGAGGACGGGTGCTTGCAGACACATCCTGTATATAAAACTTGATGTCACCCATTGGTTTGTGGACCAGCGTTTAGAAGTCTAGAACTTGGCATTTGGTGATAGACATCTTGGTTTTCTGGAAGCAGATGTGACCATATTTGGATGAGAGGGAGGAGCTGGGCAGCAGTGACAGGGCAGGTCTAATGAAGCATTTGAGGCCAGTTTATGAGGCAAAACCTGTCAATCACATGCCTGATATCTACTTAACTATGAAATTATTTTCAGGTGGACCACCAGGACACTGACAAGGAGAGAATAATGACATCACAGTGACCTGTTGGAATAAAATGTGTTGACAGGGTACCCACTCTTTCCAAGACACAATATTGTGGTATAGGACTGGTATGGTCATTGGGAATATTTGGGTTTATTTCTCACAAATTTTCAACTCTACTTTTGGTATAATAGCAACATAATGTCAGATACTATCAAAGGTTCTTTTCATATAAATGCAACTTTAATTTCAGAAGATATTCAAGCTTTTTCTTCATAAACTTGTGACTTAAATCTCCAGAAAGTTCACGTTTTTTCATGTTAATTTGTAACGCCATACGTGTTTCTCTCCATTTCCAACACTTGAATCTACAAAATTCCAGCTTTTCCAGGGCACATGGGAATTCTGTTTTTTATGAATGAAGTTGATGATCTTTGAATGGAAATCTACTGGAGCCAGATTTTTGTGGAG
This sequence comes from Pseudochromis fuscus, assembly GCA_900323345.1. NCBI lineage: Eukaryota > Metazoa > Chordata > Actinopteri > Pseudochromidae > Pseudochromis > Pseudochromis fuscus. The sequence continues at coordinate 37,606 of OOFC01004899.1, forward strand.
CCAGCATCTGGGGCACTGCACTTTTTGGCACTCGTGCACTGGCTTCACTTTTCAGCCCCAGTGACTATGTCTTTCTTTTATGTAAACTCTGTAGCTGCAGAGCACTTTTCTGAGCAGTGAAGTTCGAGGGGTTTACAATTAATAAAACATCCGGCGGGTGACCATGTGGCACATTTGACCACGTGGTGTAAGAAAACGTACAGACGCAGCTACATCACAAGAATTATTATGCCAAACTGCGTGAGGTGTTGTGTGAGTAATACACAGTGTATTCTGTAAATACAGGACATAAATACTGAGTTTTACTTAACACCATCACAGCTCTGGTTTCTGTACCTACATACAACATTACCAATGCCCACCTGCGTCACAGTTTGTGCACGACCAGTGAAACAGAGCAGCTGTTGACATGAACCGACGGTGTAAGCTCTGCCACAGTAACGTAAAGACTGGATGGGGTACGTGCTGAGGTGGTCACAGAAATGCTCCACGTGTTGTATCCAGTGTCTTCAGCAGAGCGTGTGTGTGTGTGATGGTTTGGTTACCAGGGCTGCAGCACAGGTGACAGAGTTGTCACTGGATGTAGCTCAAAGCTGCGGGCTAAAAGTAGTGTCTGAGCACTGCTGGGCACATTTGACAAACAGCTGAGCTTGTCGCAGCCACAACACAGGACATACAACATCTCCAAAACAGAAACCAACATGTGGTATCCAGATTACCCGCCCTGGATACGGTGCACTTTCGCTGTCTGGTCAAGGAGATGCCATGAGGCCTTTAATTAAAACACAGCCACACAGCAATTCAACATTTCTCTTCTGAGTACTCCTGCCAAAAAAAAAAAAAAAAGTCTGGCAGAGGAGCTCGTCTAGCCAGCGTAACCCTTATCGCTGTCTCCGACTCAGACAAACTTTCTGTTCACGCAAATTTATGTTATCAGATGAGTGTCTACATCAGAGGTATTACTGACACTGTAAAGAAATGTACTAACAGAGCCTCAGTTTCTACTCAGGAGGCTGATCACGTCATTTTTCTCTTCCTACTGGGAGAGAGGAGAGGGGGGGAAAGAAAGCACAGGAAGACACCAGAACAAAGCCCTGAATGCAGGGTATTGCAGTTGACAACGGAGCCTGCAAAACACATTAGGTAATCTATTATGACAAGGCTTTATGTGGCCAGTCCCCTCCGTCACAATGACCCTTTTCACACTGCCTTACCCCCCCTCTTCTTTTTAGAACAAAATACAGCCGCATCCTGAAAAAAGAAACTTTCAGTGTTTTCATTGGAAAGTGACTTAAGTCAGCAAACGTGTATGCTGCCCATTAAAAACAGGACTATGAGGAAAACGATGTTTATTTAAACTAGTGTTGAAATAGGCATATTTAAAATCTGGTTTAAGGAGGAAAACATGGTATGTGCTTTTAAGGAATGATATAATAAGTCCATGTTCACGTGCAGCTCATCAGAAACCGAATTGAATTGTTCCCACCTACTAAATTTAAGAGGATTTCTTCAGAGTGACAGTGCAGTGAAAAGACAGGTAATGTAGTGGGAGAGTAGCTTGTTTTAATGAATGTGGAAGTATGTTTGTAGTAGTTAAGGACACCTGACATCCTGATTTCAGAAATCTGACATCAGTGCAGGAAACAGATTCAAATCTGTTTGTTTTTTACCAACCTGATACCAAAGAGAAAAAAATATTACAAATACACACAGTGAGTATTGGTGGGGTCGCTTGTTTAGCTAGAAAGCAATGGGAGAGGGTGCAGTCGTGGCCTATATGCCAGCTGTTCTGACTCTGACTACTGTCTATTTATACAGCAGCAGATGGCAGTTAGTGCTTTGCATGCCGACAGACTGTCAGTGACAGGAAGGAATGGACAGATTTCAGTCGCCCAACCTTTCAGCTGAACTCGTGGCCAAACCATACATCGCTCCCAAGCCCGCCGACACCCAGAGCTGGGCCGTTTCATATTAGCAGCTCGCACAGACTCACTGAGTCCAGGATAACAGAGACTAAAGAGAGGCTTCTAGAAGCCACCAGACAGAGAAAACATGCAAAGCCAGCAGGACTCCATTCAGAAGCTAAACAAACACAGAACCACAACAAAGAGAGAGGGGATACCAGGCAGCCTCTCAGGTGATGACATGGGGGGTTAAACCCATAAGGCAGACACACACACACACACAGGCCTGGCATGAAATCAGAGCTGAAACAACAGTAAATCTGCAAAAGCTTTTAAGTCTAATTCCCTCTGTGTCTACATACATTCTGGACAGCCCCCCTCCTGATTATCTCATGAACATATTTGTTGTTGTTTCCTCAGTATTAACAAAATGGGACAGGATCCTTCATGTGGGTTTTCAGCTCAGAGAAGCAACGCTCTTCATGGATCAAGGCCAAGGAGTATAATCTGCTCTGTGCAGGTGCTGCCTCAAAGGTCAGAGGTCTTTCCCAACACATCCTGTGTCATGAAAACCTGCAGCAAACGCCACCTCAGCTTTAGACGAACGGTATATTCCAGTTTAAAAATAACACCTAATATATGGCCAGCTGCATCAGTTTTGTCACTATCAGGTTTGGAGAAGTAGGTCTGCATTAAGAAACACCGAAAAGTAATATAGATAAAGCCTTCCATCCAAACTTTAAATCTTAATTTTATTTTCTTTGGTTTAACAACATGGAACAAATGTTTCTTGTGATGGTAATAGGGAATTAATCGTATCCACAAACATCAGATGCTATAAAACACCAACTTACATCAGGAAGAGTAATAAAATGTTCTCCTAGGAGAGAGATCCTGATTTCAACTCCAGCCATCTATCACTTTAAAATTAATGCCTTGGCCTAGAAAGCTTTCCAACTATCTGCCACTATAGCATAAAACACTGAATTAGCACTGAACAAAATCAGTTGTGGGTTGTTTTTTTTTTGTTCTTGAATCAAGATTGAACTGCATCTCATACAGATAATCATATGATGCGGTGAGAACGGCTGAGTGGGAACAACAGTGTAGACCAGGCTGCGCCGACAAGGGAAATACAGAGCCCCTTACATTTGCTGCTCACAACAGGCGCCCATTTTACAGAGCAGTGACCTGGATTTCCTCAACTAGCCTGCACTCAGCAACCAAAGTCTCACTTTAAATGCTTTGGGGCTTTATGTAAGCATCATGACATCGTGAGCAGAGAGCGGGCACACAGCTCTGCGAAGGTCTTTTTTCTTTGGTGCTCAGCTTTAAAGAAAAAAGGAAGTTGCATCACTTGTTTGGTAAGTTCTCTAATGCAAGATAAATGAAGAGAAAGCACTGACTGATGGCTTGAGGTTAATGTCACATGACTAACACCTTTATCTGCGGAGAGCGGAAAAGACGTGCGAAACTGTGTGCTCGCACGCATGTGTATGTATTTACGATTATCTGTACACACTCCACTACTACATCTTGCAGCAGCAGATGCTTCCAGCAGCCGACTCCAATAAGGATCCCCCTCTCCTGTCTTATTAATTAAGGTTTCGAAAATATTACACCGCCAATCCGCCCCTCCACTTTTTACTCATGAATAATCCAAAGTAAGCACCGTGCCCACCAACAAGCTCCAGCCCGTGCCTGGACTGCAAAGCTCTCTGAATTCAGCCTCTCAGACTGTGAGAGGAAACCAAACAATACAGTCTGGACAAGAGAGGAGAGTCGCTGAGGGCACGAAACTTAAAACGAAACAAAACAAAACAAAAAAAAACCCCATTCACTCTGCTGAATGTGGGAAAATTCAGCCATTTCACCCTCAACTTAGGCAATGAACCAAAGAGTAGGTACAAGGTGTGAGCCAGGAGAGCCACAACATTAAAACAAACATGCCTTTATCTGCTTTTTAGCCCCCTGCTTTCATCATCCAGCCAGGGAGACGAATGGCCTTGGACATGAGCCGCCATGAGCGCAACCTGATTTAAAGAGACAGGTGAGAAATCTACCGGTTATGTGGAGAGAACAGCACATTGGTAACAAAGTGACAGCAGAGGAGTATTACGTTTACTGTAAATTCATTACCTCACAACCCTGTGTGTGCAGAGAGCAAACGCTAAAATGTTTACATTCTTGTCCATCACGCTATCCCAACAGGGAGATAACAAGTCCAAACACACAGCCACAGTCATACAGACATATCTGCAGTGATAGGAAGAACAAGGAGCGCCGCGACACATGACATTTCCCCCACAGAGCCCTGATCCTACCATCACTGAGTCAGTCTGAAGAGGCAGAGGACAGGATGGTGGTGTTAATGATGGCTCCCTTTTAAACCAGAAAATGACAGTGCAAGAATTTTTGTTTGGAGCTCTGAATAATGTCTGTAAATGCTATAAAGGCTTCCTAAGTTTTAGTTCAACTGCACCAGTGTATTATTTGTATGCATTTGTCAGCCTCCATCATTATAACTGAAATGCCATCATCCCTCACTGTGCCACTGTACGTGATGCTGCCTCACGCTCTCTTACACGTGAACAGTGTTCGTGCACGACTCTCACTGTCTCTGCTGCTGCTGCGTTTACCTCCCCCTCCCCCTCCCTCTCTTTCTCTCTCTCTCTCTCTCTGGAGTCAGCTCCTCTAATATCCCACAATTTTTCTGCAAAAAAGACTCAGATTCTACTCACATGCTGCAACAAAGAATGGACATTAACTAAAATTTAGCAAAGGTGATGCATGAAATTCAAGTTAAGATGACTACAGCGCATCCCTCACTATAGCTAGCATGCTATGTGAGATCCTGTGCAAAAAGTCACTGCTCTGATTTTTTTTTTTTTTTCCATTGTAGTGCACATATGTTGCTTTTTGTCAGTGTAATACCAGCCATGCATGACATCTGGGGCTGATCCTCAGGCCCTGTGATGGTAGCAGGTGAGAAACACTAATAAATCCATCAGTTATATAGAGTCAGAGTGACACCAGTGAACTATGATGCGTTTGTTTTTTGTAAGTAGGCTTCTATAGACTTGATAGAGTTGCAGTTTGACATGTAAATTATATGAACTATTGCTTAAGTGAGACTAAAATGTTGAAATAAGTAGACACTTTAAAAACAAAAGCAGAGAAAAAAGTAGACGGTGAAAAGTCAACATAAATTGTGGATTGAAAACCACAAGTAGCTCGGTCAGCTACGAGGCTGAAACCACTTTATAATGAGAAGGCATTTATCACTTCACCCCACTGACCTCCGCCACATCAAGTACATTCCAGCATCAGCCAATCCCTGATGTGCAATGCCACATTATGGTCTCCTATAAATTTCAAAATACTTATTAGTGGAATATGATGCAGTGGTAATGGGAAAAGCAAACGCTGCTCTGTGGAAAATGTTTGTCTACAATGTAAGCAGTAACAGCATCACTTCATTTTTAATGTCAATAACCACACACTATTAAAAAACAGATAAAAAAAAAAAAATTACAGTAAAATTACAGTAATTTTCCAGATAAGAATACAGTTTGTAGCTTAATTTTTACTTAAAACTTTGTGAAATAATTTGGCTTTATATTGTGATATTTAATTAACAAATAGATCTGTGTAAAATTAATGAACCAATACTTTATTTTAGGGGTGTCAAATTAGCGCATTAATTGCGAGGAATTAATTACAGAAAGATTTAGCGCGTTATGTTCTTTCAATCTTGTTAATCTAATTTTCATTCATTTCTCTAACTTAACTGTCTATATGTGACTTGCCTTTATAAATCAGTTTATGCGTTGGGCTGTTTGTGCTTGAATTGTTAGGGGGGAATGGTCAGTCACACCCTGAAGTGGACATTGATTGGTTCTTAATGTGTCTAGCATAAGCTGATGAGGTCTCTGTATACTCCCGCGGGCGGTGTCCGCGTAGACGTCACTGCGGCTGTCCCGCGCGCATTTTGCCTTCATACTCGAGCGCTGTTTTGAAAATGTCGCTGCAGTTTCCCCTCATCGGGGGTGTCGCTATACGGCTGGTATTGGTCAAGACACCCAACGGTGGAGTTTCTTCTGCATTTGTAAGCCAATTTCGGTAGTCATTTTTACTTTCCGGTACAAAGAAGCATGGCATCACAGCATGTGACTACAAACAGACCAATCAGGAGAGGTGATGTCTGCAACATCTTGCGCGCGGCTACGTGTGCGCGGCATGTGTTGCAAAGGGTCCACGCAGCCCTATGCATCAGTCACGTGATGCAACGTGGGCGCAGTTTTGCGTGTGAGCGCAGGAGTATAAAGTAAGCTATAGGCTCCCATTGTAGTTGGGAGAGCAAGGTTAGGAGCGGTGAGCAGCAGAGAGGAGACGTGAAGATGGAAGAGCATGTGAGAGTTGTCAGGTAGAGTGATATGCCTTCTTTGTAAGAAGGAGTTTGCTTACCACCGAAGCAGCTCAGGTTTAGCCTACGACATCAACACAACCCAGCCACAGCTAACATTAGCAGCGAAGACATTAGCAATTTAGCGAGTCATAGCAAAGCTCTTCCCCAAACTAAACCCGAGGAGAACACCCCACGTATCAGCAAGTCTGTGACCAACAGGCTGTCACAAATACAGCACAACGTTGATGGAGGGGACTATATCTGTTCAAGTCTGTTAACCCTTTACCTCCGAGCGTATCCCTGGCGATACGTCTGCACATAAGTCTTTAGATTATTGTAATTACGTCACGGTTTGCACAATTGGAATAATTCCAATGGTTTCTGAGAGCTGAGAGGTTGCCCTTTACAATGAATATGGTGTTTCACTAGCGACTCTCCCAGAAGCCGGCAAAGCAGCTGATCTACTATATACTGTGTTGTAACAGTGTTATAACAATGACGCTGAAGCAAGAATAGCAGAAAAACACAAAAATGGACTTTGAGTTTAGAGTTTTAGTGAAAAAAACACTGCAATTGCACGTGAATGTTAGATTTTACATGTTAAATTTTAATTTGAAATCAAAATAAGCATAAAAAGTGCAGGTGGAAACTTGGAGGCTTAAGTGGTAAAGGGTTAAAAACAATAAATGACTTTATAAAGCCACTCTGGTAAATATCAATCTTTTGATCTGCCACAATAATTTAATAAATTTAAATGAAAAAAACCTCAAGTTCAGGGCTTTCCTCTGCAATTTTTTGTTGAGATTAAAGAAGAGATTAATTAGATCAATTAATTACAGGTCATAAATTATTAATCTCACAATTTTTTTCATATCTTGACAACACTGCTTTATTTTAATTGTCACCAACTGTGTCAAGTTAATCATTAATTTACAGCACTAAACTTTCATTTATTCACTACTCCATTTGTTGCATTGAATATAAAAGACTTCATGTGATTTTTTTGGGTCTATTTTAGTACATTTAAAAATATATTTTGTATATTTTAAAAAATACTCGGGGAAAAAAAATCAGTCAACTGCACAGAAAAAAAAAAATCTGTAAAGTACAGATTTTTTAATTATCGATATTTAACAATGTAATAGTAAAGGATGGGTAGGGGAAACTAACTGTACCAAGGTGTTAACAGACTTTATGCCTGAATTATTTTAGAAGATCGTTTTGATAACTGTGGATCCCTAATGCCAAGAAGACATAGAAAACCTTATTGTATTGATGCTTCACATTAAAATGAAATACCGTGGCAATCTGATCAGCCTTAATCCACAGACACACCAAACCTAACAACTGTCTGCAACTAGTGTGATTCAGTTTCATAACCAAACCTCAGTTTCATACAGCAACTCCCAACACTGACAGCAAAAACCTTAAGGAAAGACATGCACCACAGAACATTGTGAGGTAACGCAACCCAGAGCACATGATGGCGTGAAAGAGGAAAATACATAGAAGAAGAGACAGGCCTTTTATTCCTTCCTTCATTCATTCAAGATGTTGCTGTAGGAAGAGAAAGCTGTTTCTGTTGCTTCAACTATCCAGCACAGAAGACAACCACAGAACATGTGACAGTGGTAGATGCATGCACAAAATTCACAGTCTGACGTGTACTTTAGTCTTGGGGTCTGGTGTATGATTTCAAATAAAACGTCTATGAAGAAAGGTCCCAAAATTCAAGATTCATTTCAGACAAAAAACAAAAACAACATATAGTGTCTGCTTAGCATCCAAGGCACATCCCACCAAATAGTCCACACACTGACTGTTGAATTAACTCTGTCACTTTCCATTAAACAGCTGTTACAGGTAGATCCACTGGAAACTGGGTGAGCTGGGTGACATACATCTGTGCCTCTCGCCTGATGCTGTGACACAGCAAAAGCTGATAACAGACCCAGACATCTGCCACGTCCTCCCTCCTCATTAGGAGGTCAATCTGGAATGTGTGTGTCTGCCCAGTAAGTAGTGACATGTGTCGCTTCAAAACAATCTCAGCATGAGGTGATGAGGAATGTAACACCCTAAGTGGGCGTATGTGGGAATGTGTACACCTACAAGGGTTACGGGGATTATGGCGGCAGGGCGTGGCGACCTGAGGCAAGCCAGCGGATTAATGCTCCTAATCTGGTCAACTGGCCCTCGTCTCTGCACAGGAGTTCAGCAGCATGGACGTCCCTCATCCAAATTCCCAAGCCTCTGCAACTTACTCCATAATGGTCTCATCCAGGGTTCCTTTCAATGACCACAACTCATTCATTCATTCATATGAGATTGTGTTTCTGCTGTGGTGATCACCTCCTCTAATGTGTAACTGACACTGGAGCCCATTCCTCCCTGCAGGATTTTTGTAAGGTCACCGTCCACTTAGCTCCCACTGAGAGGACACTCTGCAGAATTGTATCTGAAAGGTGAAGGTTTAATTGATGTAGTGACCTTCTCTTTGCTCCATCAGTTTCTCATTTTGTTTACTCCTTGCTGATACTGTACAACATCCAGTGCTAGAAAACGTTGTTAAGCTACATTGTTAATAAAGCTTTACAAAATTCACTGCAAACGCTGTGGGTGAATTATTCTAAGCACAGGTTGGACTTCAGCTGACGTAATGCTTTGATGTTTGTTCGTCGGGCCAGATCTATCAACTATACATACATGAGTGGCTGCTCAGTGACTGAAGGGGCACACAACACATGGGGTTACATAACGAGACGAAGACCAATGTGAAGAACACATCAGGGCCTAAATGAAGGCGTGCTTTGTGCATCCTGGAGTTATTCAACATTTGGACCACTAACACAAACCAATGCAACAGGCCATCGCGTCACCCCTTTATAAATACATTAGCTCTGGTATGTTTAGGAGCTTCCACTGAAAGGGGCCTTTGCTTATTTCCAGCCTGCCTGCAGAGGCCTTGGACACTTTTCCTGCACACTGGATAATCAATTTGCTGCCCCTCTGCCTGCACCCTATCCTTGACAACCCTCTGTGCATGGTGAAAAGGGGGAGAGAAAGAGAGAGAGGGAGGGAGGGAGAGAGGGACACAGCATATCCTGCCCCCAAGCTCTGTCTTCCTCTGTGCTGTTGACACTCGCACACGGACGGACACATACGCCCTTGAGCGAGTCACAACAATAAGGGGAGTGTCACGGCCTCACGCACACATCTGCCAAACACCTACAAGCTGAACAAGCAACTCCATGAAACATCCCTACTCCAGCAGGCAGCTTTCAGGCCCATTTAAATGCGAGCAATCACCAAAGACCCCCTGAAACAATAGATGCATTGCAGACACTGACGTTAGCGAGCACTATGTCACTACTGATTGGGATTCAAGCAATGTATTTAACTCTATTTTGGCAAAAGTGTGACATAATGAACACAGGATTTTAAAGATTTCTCCAGTACTTATTTCTACTACAATAGTTTGTAGCCACTTTTCAAACCTAGTTTTTTTGTGAAACGCCATATATAACTGTGATGAGTCATAGAGGCACTGGTTGAATAAGTCCATCTGTTCTTTGACGATGTGTTTTAATTCATAACAGATCTGAGCAACATCATGCACACATCTGGGAGCCATGGCAACCAAACACATCACTGTGAAAGCAAACACTAACTTGTCAAACCAAAGAAACACACTTTACACAACACTTAGTCACTTAATTATAAAACTTAATTATATACATCGTAATAAAAGTGACCACCCATTACGATATTTTGCAAAGCATCTCTTGGTTTCTCAAACTGCTGTTGAATTGTTTGGATGAAAGATGTGAGCTGGCTGACTTTGATAGACAGGTAGAAAGTGACTGACGAGAAACATGAGGGAAGCCAGAGACCACAACAAAAAGGTCATATTTTCACATTGCATGTAAAATACTCTGCTGCGCTTACGTGCTGTATGAACCCGTGCGTGTTTTAACCACTAGGTAGTGTTCAACCTCTCGGCATCCTAATAGGACAGCATTCTCAACATACCATCTGCAATGAAGTCCTGATGAAGGGAGAGTATGGCCGTCTGCCAGCCTCCCTTTCTGCTCTGCAATCTGCCCATGTGATAGGAGGTAGAGTAGGCAGTGCTGCAGCCTACTCCTCTCTCCCTCGCTCACACACTCACTGACTAACCCCCCAAAAAACACTGCATATTCCACTGCAGTTCTGCTACAAACCACGAGTCACCCTCCAGCTCCTTCGAGTGACATTGGCATAATGAAAACCCGGGGATATGGAGTAAAAAGTACTAGGGATTTGACACAAAGCTTCTCTTTGGTAGAGTGTGAGAGATAAAGAACAAGCGAGCCATAACTAGTAGGAACACTTGATCTTATGGAAGATTCATATAGGCTTAGTCTAATGAGGCCGGTAAGACTGACAGACAAAAGTCAAGGCAAACACGAGAGCCTGCTGGCAGAACAGGTTCCTGCCGTCACATGCTGTCTTGTTACTGGGTCATTAAATGTTTCCATACCAATGTCAGGGAGCTGAAGTGGGACATGCAGCACAGTCATGAGTAAGGAGGCAGCCAGCACTTCACAGCACCTGATGACTCACAGTCACAAGCAGGCAGGTTGAATCACACGACTACACACCACATTCAGGTTTTCTCCTCCTGCTCTGCTATTGTTTATCCTTTCATGTATTCAGAGATTTTTTTTTCCCACAAAAAAATCCACCATCACGTATTCAACCAGACAAGTTTGATCAGTTTATTAAATAAGAACATTTTTAACACTTTCTACAAAGTGACTAAACTTTGATGTTAGGATACAGTTTGAGTACATCCAACTTTACATTGTAATTAATTTTGCCAGTTTGATTTCTCACTTCTTGCATGTGTGCTAAAGCCAAAAAGGATCAAAGTAATATTGAAGGAAAAACAGAAACATTGGCAAGCACTTGATCACTGATTCAAGTATTATTTTTTCAAAAGGTGACATATCATAAATTATATAATATAGTTTTGTTTTCATTTTGAAATTGACAGCAAAATAAGACCTGTAAATGATTAACTGTCCATAACATTTTATACGCCTATAACAAGCTTCTTCACAGATTGTTTGTGTACACTCACAGATAACGTAATCATAAACTACAAGACAACAGACATATCCATTATAAACCAATGACTGAGAGATAAAGCCCAAATGAATTGGGGGGCGTTGAAAGGCCAGGCTGTGTAACAACCCCTGGGTCTCCCAGCATGAACCAGCTAAGCGTTTCTCACACAGAGACTCCTCAGGCATGCAGGCCCCTTCACAGGAGGAGGAATTTCACTCTGTAAGCCTTTTATTCTCTTTCAGGCTGTTTGTCCCCAACCGTCCACTATTCAGTTTGCTCATTCTACTGTTCTTTGCTAAGACCCCTGAAGGAAGGCCATGCGGGAGCCTGTGTGGTGTACCAAACTTCCCCTGGCAGACAGACCTGCATAAATTTAAGGCGTGCTGTTTGGTTTGTGTGGGTGTTCTTGTGCGCATGCCAGTAGATTACTTACTTGTAGTGTTGCCTTGCATCTGAATGATACATTTTGACTCCTTGCTCGTCTCCCTGGAGTTGAAGGGCCGAACTCGCACAGCGACTTTCACAGACGCCCCAGACATGTTTGTGGTTCAGGACTGTCTCCCAGTAAGATTCCCTGTATATCCCTTACTTAAGGGAAGAAAAAGAACATCTGATGTTAAATAAATTATGCCAGACTTAGTTAATTTCCACATTTTAAATACTACAAACTGATATAATACAGGGCAGCAGAACATAATTCCACAAGATGTAAATTAAAGACAATGAAAGTGCACCCCCTCCCAATTTCCAGTCATAAGATCCTACAACAAATATGGCCGACCACAGCCACTGGAGCGGTTTAATGTTTTGTAAACAGCAGCCGAGCAGACAGTTACCAGTCAAATGAGAGGATGCAAGGTGTTGCATTTAATTCATAAATACACACTATAGGTGAAATAAGCCGAACACAAACTAGGAATTGTTCCATCATTTATTGTTTATTGCATATCACAACGTTTTATTGAATTATGAGCACACTTTCCAATGTGTTTACAGTCATTTTTTAAGCTATACATCCCCCGGCCGGTGACTACACTGCCTAAATATCTGATGTTTTTCCATGTCCTTGCAGTCAGCCATACTTGCTGAAGCATACGCCCATGAAATTCAATCTACCCTATTTGGTGTGGGCTACAGTGGGACAGAGAGCCGGGCCTGTCTGCTGCACCCAGCACTGTTCATTCTGTGCACACAGAGCTTAAATATCCCCGTTTTTTACAACATTAAATTCACCGATGTTTGGAAGTAGGCTAATCCTCGGCCGCTGCATGTTGTGGAATAGTGCAGGGAGGAGTTACATGCTTATATTAGCGGCACAGACTGAACACATTGTTCACATTCACCTGCACGGCTGAGTTAAAAGCATTTAAATCTTAATGTATGCCAAATTTCACACAACACCAGTCATATATATATAAATATACATTTCTTATATTTTTTGTTAGCTAGCATTAAGCGACGACATGTTATCGGCTGTGACTTCCAGCACAGCTAACCTCCGAAGACGGACACAGCTAGGCAAATACCACGCTCATAAACTAGTAATATTACAAACATTTCAATTTCTATATGACTATAAATCCGTTATCAACAGCAAGGCGGTGTAACGGTCCGCTGACGGTACCAGACCAGCACGTCTATGACTACTAACGTTAGCCACGAGCTGTCTTTCAGATAAATCTGTAAATAACCACCGCGTGCACAGAATCGGTTAAAAAAAAACCCATTTCAAATACATTACATATTTCAACATTTCAATACTCACGTTTGGAGACTCTCACCGAGACAACACCACCGGACAGTGGCGAGAACTGACGTTAGCTAACGGGCGTCAAGATGTGTTGTTTTTAGTCTTTTTTTTATCAGAATCTGGGCGCACGAAAACTGCTATAAAGTCCACTTTCGTGAAAAACACCCATCATAGCGGTATCCTCCGCTGATTGGGAAAACTCCTTGACCGGTTTATCTTTTTTCCCCGTACAGCTAAAAACGGCGAACGTCTATCTCGCACACAGGCGAAGGGAGGACTTGATAGATTGCCTTGATTTACCGAGCAGATTACGTCAACTCCCTCTTGGCACGCGAGACGGACAGGCAGGCGAACCAATGAGCGGAGAGACACCGGTGACTAATGGGTCAAAGAGCCAATCGCGAGCCTCGGAATCAGAAGAGAGAGTGAGTGAGCGGGGTCTCTGTCGGTTTTTTTCGATCGTGACGCCACACTGCAGGATTTCTACCCACCGCTCCCCGCACCGCTGTCACCGCAACACGCAGGGTCACCGCAAACAGCGCCTTCCAGTGGCAAATATACTAACTCAGCTCCGCACAAAAATTAACTGTACATTTGATTAACTTCACTATGTCTACAATGCAGTTGTAACATGAAATAAACGCTTTTTGCACGAGTAACTTCTAATTAATCTACCAAATCACAACAGCAAATTCAGAATTTTATGTTTTTTGGTCTTAATGGAATGGATTCATGTAGATTGTTTTCTTGGGTGTGGGAGTTTTTTCCCCCTCAGACTAAAAAGCTAGGCCCTTATACACTATGTCATACACTATAAATCCTGACAGTTGAATTGGGACACTTGCCAAGTTTAATCCATTAGTTTATAACTATTACAGCTACTGCATGACTAAGCTTGTGCATCTCGGAAACCACGTTTAAAAAAAAGAAGCTAATTTTTGTTGCTAAGAATTGGAGTGAGTTATCTTTGCATAAACAAAATGGTATTTTAAGTTTAAATGTATCTTGTTTTTGCCATTCAAATGGGTAATAATAATCATTTATTTACTGTATTTATTCATATATCAGCCATGCTGCAGTGTACCCACCATAAAAATGAATTAATTCAATTAAAACTCTTTTAGGTTGTGCCATATCACAACAAAATCATTATTACCATAGAAAAGCATGACAATTATCAATAATATAAAGAAAAAGTCAACAATTGAAACAGTAGAAAAGAAAAACTCCCTTCTAACTATAGAAAACTTCAGACTGAAGCAGGCTCAGAATGGATACCTCACCTGGTCAGTGATGGGAGAGGAAACAGTGAAAAGACGAGCACTAGGATTTTGTTCAACCTATGATATTTTGTAGTTATGTGTGATGTGAACATCTGTACATTTATTAGATCAAATAAACTAAAGTAAAAAGAAAAAAAAAACCTTGGCCAAATGAGACCAAACAAAACCAACTAAGGAAAAAACAGTGACGAGTTGCGGAATAATGTGCATCATCATTTATTTCAGTTCAAAATCCTAGCTTCCAAAACAGGTATGTGGTTAAAGGAAATATTTTCCTGTACAGTTAAGGTCAGCAAGGTCAAGTTAGGTACAGTGCCATTTGAAAGAGACCATCTTGAGGTGAGATGACTTTTAATGGTGTGCTCCTAAGATGGTGATTCTGGTGATCATGCTACATTCTCTCATGTTCCTTCCACTTTACCTAAAATAGGGGTTTAACTTGTCCACGAGGCGCTTAGGAGGTTCTTGACTTGATGCCATGCACACACAATTCTGTCATTTGAAGTCAGCAAGGGAAAATGTGTCTAAAAATTAAGATTTGAACATACTGTTTTATGGTAAGCCACTGCTTATCTTCCTAAAGTACTCAAAAGGAAGCTGACATTTAGGATTAGTTTACGTTAAGCTACATCCTTATTGGATAGTCCCAGTTCTGAACTTCATCTACGAGCACACATTGTGCGTAAGTTAGTTCTGGGAAACCGGTATACATTATGTGGACTCAGGTTCATCACTGTCACAGTCTTGATAAAGAAAACTCATGGCTAACAATTTTTTATCAGAACCCACCCAGACTCTCCCAAATGTATTGCCCTCCATTCCCCACCCTCAAATAATAATAAGTCTTTAATGAAGCCACCATACACAATATTACAAAACAAAACGAGAACCTTAAAGGAAGATGATCAATGAAGTCGTCTGCACCTCGCTGGTAAAAACCTGTTGGTGGTGGAAACATATTTTTGCAGCACTATAATGCATTAACTAACTCTTGTTAAATATATGTATATATTTTGATATATATATACACAAACTCATGAGAAAAAACTTAAAAGTCTTAACTTTATTATGTTTTGTTTTTAGAACCATGATAATGGTTTGAGACAAAAAAGTTAAATGCAAATAAAAATCAAATCAGGTCTCCTTTTTTTCCATTCAAATGTTTGTTTCTTTTTTCTTTTTGTTCTCATTGGTAGTAGTGACACTGAATTCAGGCGATTTGGACAGATCCCTTAATGACGATTAGCAGGCCAGACGTTGGTGAAGTGGTCCTTAGACGAGCCGTCCGCCCTGTTTCTCTCTCATCCAGGCATGAATCCTCTCCTTCAGTTCAGGCACTGTAGAATTAGCAACAGATTGAGAGGAACAGCTAAGAAACCAACATTCACAGTCTAACAGGCTTAGGTAAGTGACATTTATGTGTCCTGAAATCACTTGTGCTGAATCTAATTATATAACTGCTTTAATGTTCCTAGTAAGAAAAAAACTTGGGTGTTGTCTTTAGGTGTAATTATCAGTGGAAAGGCATCACGGTGGGGCTACCTGACTCCAGCATGCTCTCTGTGAGTGGCTGCCTGTTGAAAGGATCCGTGGGGGAGTTGAGCAGGTGGCGCAAGATGATGGATCTGTCCATGATGTTCCCCGAAGGCAGTATCACAGGATCGGTCATCAGCGTGTCCATCAGAGGGTCTGTTGTAACACAGCCAGAGGTTTTACAGAGAATTAAGACACAAAGACTCTACAAACATCAGATAACTAACTCTGACTGACAATCCGGATATTATGCTAAAGCAAATTTGTTATCAGTGGCAGAAGCATTTTATCACAGTGAACACTCCTGTCAATCATTCTGACTCTCAGTGTTTATTTGAAGTTGCTCATGAAATGGTTTATTGGATGTGGAAAAGGGTGTAGTATTCAATAATGTGCATACATCTGAACCATAAACTGTTAAAATAAACAGTGAGGCCAATGTGTTAGTGCACAAACATGTAATACCACCAATGGCCACTTGAGGCTGGCTCCAATTGACTTCTATTCACAAATGGTTGTTTTCAATCCTTAAACACTCAGTGAGTAAAAATTTTCCACAAGTCATTCTGATGTCATTAGCTAAAGTCAACTCTTCTTCTCAATGATCTGATGGTCCATCTGAAAATCATTTCATCATGAAGTAGATATTCAGCTTTTAAAGGGGAAGATTTAGGGGTGTGGTTAATTGGATTGAGAGGTCTGCTCTCCAGTGATTTACAGGTGGTTTAGAGGCACATTCACTCTTGAACTCCAGCCTCATACACACTGCACAGTTTCCTCATCCCGCTGCCTCATTCCTCCTTTCATATCCAAACAGGGTCACTTCTGGCAACAAAAAAACCCAACGTGAGTTAGCATGTTAGCTTCATCTATTATATACAGTCTATAATCTGACAGAAGTAACAATTAATTAATCTCATTTCTGGCTATTACATCTGCTTCTAAATTAAGAATAAAACAAATGTTAAAATTAAATACGTTTTTGTATGGATGTGAATTTCTTTTTAACATTATCACCATGCACTAGCAAGTCTTTATCAAACATTAAACCATGTGTCTGTGAGCCAGTGACAAGTCCAACTCCACTAGTTGACAAAAAAACATGATGTTTTATATGACAGCAATATTGATGCACCTATCAAAACACCAGTAAACAAAATATCCAATAAATACTCATCAGGAGCATTTGATGAAGTGGGTCCTACATTGAAATGTCACAAGGTTGTTACAGTCGAGCTTGTGCGTTACAAAAATAAAACCTGCCGTGGGAGATTCTAACCACGCACAGACAGCTGATACTCGAGCCTCCTGTACGGCACACTCCCGTCAACTGCGGTGGGTTGGCTGGCATATCTGGGAATCAAAGGAGGTATGTAGACCACATTCTCTTTCCAGATTATATTAAGTCTGTGGTTATAGGATAGCCTAACTCTAAGCTGTCTATATGCCCTATATGAGCTGCAAATTCCACTGCAAACGTCTGGAATTTAATGGCAACAGAGGCTGCTGAGGACCCTGTCTGTCAGTGACTGACCTGTCTGTGACTTACTGGGTGTGGGCACAATGTTCAGGACCCCGCTCTCCCTAAGTTTTTCTTTACACATCACCAATGTTATTCAAAAACTGTATTTGTAGAGTGTGGTTAATGTCCAGCTTGATGCTTTTAGTAGCAGAGTAATGACAGATAAGCAACTCTTGTTATTAACAATGTGGATATTCTTTGTGGTCTTTCACTGCCTATTTATTGTGATATTTACTCTGATATGATCAAAGCAATCATGGACTATATAGAGAAATTAGATGTGCAAGTATGTATATCCTAATGACATGGAACAAATAGCAAAGCACATAGAAAGTGGGATGTTATTACAGAGTCTTACTACTACTGGATAACCAGGTTCAAGGTGCTTAACCCTTTAATTCTGAGCATGTAGTCGGCAACAGGTCTGCATATGGGTTTTTGGATTACCGTAATTATGTCACGGTTTGCACTTTCAGAAAAATTCCAACGGTTCCTGAGAGCTGAAATGTTGCACTTTACAGTGAATATGGCGTCATTACGGTATTTTCACATGTGCCTCTCTCAGAAGCCGGCAAAACAGCAGATTTACTATATAATACATGTTATAAGAGTGTAATAACAGTGACAATGAAACAAGAATAGCAGAAAAACACAAAAACGGAATTTGATTTTAGAGTTTTAGTGAACAAAAACATTGCAACTGCACATGAATGTTAGATTTTGCATGTTATATTTGAATTTGAAATCAAAATAAGCATAAAAAGTTCAGGTGGAAATTTGGAGGCTCAGGTGTTAAAGGGTTAACACACACACAGACACAAACAGGCAAACACACACCTTTGAACTCATCAGGAGCGTCACTGTAGTCCATTTCAGACTGGGAGTTCTTGGCGACAATTTCCTCCACCTTCTCCGATAGCAGCTTGAATTTCTCAATGGCAATGGAGGACTTAATACCAGCCTTCCTCATCTTTGAGATCACCTCTTCAAAGAGTTCACGGCTGTATGAGCGCTGCAAAGAAATAAAGCAATATAAGATTTATTTGGGAGCCTGTGAGTTGACCTTTCAGTATCTTTTGGTCATCATATCAATGTCTGTCCTCATGGCTGTGTTGTAAGAGTCACCAAATATTTTTCCGGCAGAGTAAAGCTTAATCATTGGCTGAAAAACAGTGTTGGTCATTACATGTGAACTTATTCCTCCCGATTAGCACCAACCTGGTCATCTGCAATTGCTTTAGCAAAACGGGCACAGTCCAGCTGCAGGTAGATGTCGGTCAGCTGGTCTAAGAGCTTCTTGGGCTCGAAGCCGTACTTCTCTGGGTTCTCCACCTTCAGGTCCCGACACTTCGGCCCACAGAGCTGCTGCAGGTTGAAGTTCAGCATGGCAGCTAAACGGGGCCCCAGCTCCTGTGTGAAGAAGGTGGTGTTTAGAACAGCCTGTCTGGCAGGAAATGCCCAGTGGGCCTGGAGTGGATCGGGTGCAAATGACACAATATCCAGTGGAAACAGTGACACTCACGGGCCTGAGGAAAGGCTTCTGGACTTGCTTGGTGAGGATGTGGAACATTTCAACTGTTTCTGTTGCCAGGGCCAGATAGGAGCGAGACACCCGCTCATCCTGAGTCAGCTGGGACTGGCGGCTCTGCTGCTGCTCCTGAATGTTTGCAGGAAAATGCATAAATATTACTCTGTTCTGTAACACTTTCCATCTGCAAGGTTTCACAGCTCAGCACAACTATTAGTGAGATAATCTGCTCTAGCACACACACACCTCCCAACCCCGTGACCTTTGTTACAGTTTCATCTTCGCGGTCTCGTTCAATTTCTGTCTCTTTCCTTTGGGGATATTGCGCAGTGATTGTGTATTTATTGCTGACTGAATACACATAATACTTCATAAATGAATACAAGCGCTGACCCTTGGCAGCTGATCCCACTGCTCCTTATTCTTCATCTCCTCCTGAACCTCGTGGATACGTTTCAGGGACTCCAGACTCTCATCTAACAGGAAGGTGGTGTCATTAATCAGCATGTTGATGTAGCGCACAAATTGCTTGCCAGAGCTAATGGGGAGTAAGAACAAAAGAAGACAGAAGAAGAGGTCAGGTTCGAAATTATCAGACAGCCACTGACTCAAGCCCCAAATTCTTTTTTCAGCACCAAAGGGATTTGTTAACAGGGAACTCACTTGAACTCCTCCATGAAGGTGCCATGGTGGGCAATGTTCTGCCAGAGGCTCTTGAAGATAGTGCTGATATGGTACCGTATAGTGAACTTATCATAGAACTCACTGGTAGCACCAGTATGCTCGACATCTGAGCAGAGGAGACAGTTTATTTAGTTCAAAAGATCACAACTTACAGTTACACGACGATAAAAGACATATTTCCTATTCACTCACCAGTGTAAAACTTCATGAGGGCGGGGACCAGCTGTTTGACAGACAACGGGTGGTTCTCCATCATTTCAGAGAATCGCTGAGTACGAGGCTGTACAGCAGGGTTAGTGACAAACAGCACCTCCACCAACTTGGCGATTAGGTAGGGGTTCCTGATGTAGTTCTGACTGCAGATGAACACCACCAAGAAGGTGACGATGTCCTGGACACAAGGCTCATATAAAACCTGGGGGGAGTACCTGGAAGAAAAGAGGTAACATGAAAGACAAGTACAAGGAGTCATTAATAGTGCAAAAATTAATGTATATTAGTTACTGATAAAAGTATATAAATTATGTGTAAAGATGAATTGTTTGATCATTTATATCTATGGCTTTTTAAAAACATGTTCATGTCCTTTGTTTTAAATGTGAAGACATGGTTGACCAGTAAAACAAGTTGACAACTTACTGCACAACAAAAAGCAGAAACTCTGCCACATCTTCAATGTAAAACTCGGGCAGAGCGGCAAAGCTTTTGGGAATCTCTGGGTTCAGAGGCAGGGTAATGCTGTGTAAGGGGAGAAGAAATAAACACAGGAATTCTTGATTCATCATACGCAGCAGAACAGACAAAAAAAAAAAGAATAAATAAAATAAAACTCTGACGGCACATCTGCTCCTGTTACATGACCCATTACCCTTCTGGTCTGTCAGTAGAAAGGGTAACAGTGACTCACTTGGGGTAGGCAGGGTCCACCATGCGAAGAATGAGCTGAATGACTGTGCTGTAAAACTGCAGACATCTGCGGAGCAGGTTCTCATCCAGAAGGCCCACGTCAGCACAAGCTTTGGCTCGCACCAGTTTCTGACAGGACAAAGTCACACACGCTGAGGATCACATCTCTGTAAATATGCTCTGCTGTGGAATCCTGCATATCTAATGACATTTAAGGAGAGCTAAGGGTTCCTCTGTTGTCCTAACACACTACATGGAGAATTGCTGAGAGTATCTGCCTGTGTGCCTTTAAGCTGGTGCTTATGGATCAATAAATGAAGGCAAGACAGCGGGTGCATCTACAAGGACATCAACTGACCTTGAGCTGGGTTTTGCAACGTTTGAGCATCTCTCTGTGTCGACTCGCCAGCGGAGAATCTTTCCATTGGCTCTCACTGTTTTTGAGCTCCTCTACAGTCCTAACATGGAAAATAAAGACTATTAATACACACACTGAATGTGCTGTGATTATCTGCGTAGGTGTGTCTGTGTGTGTGTACCTGTTGAGTTCACGGATGGCACGCAATCTGCGGATGTAGCGCCGGCAGCCAGGCAGGATCGACAAATGGTGGGTGTGAAGCGTCAGGAAGAAACACTCGGTGGGGAATTTGGGTTCTGAGAACTTGGTGGGGTCTTCGTCTGCACAGGGTGAGAGAGAAAACGTATTTACAAACTAAAATATTAGTTTACTCCCTATACAATGTTACATTAGTTCAAGTTAAACATAATTTGTCCCAGTTTTTCAAAATACAGCATGATTTATTTTCACGGTACAGCATGTGTAGTTGCTGTATTATGTAGATGACTGCAAATAAGCCATTCAGTCAAGTGAGTCCTTAAACTAATTGAAGCACTTCTTAAAAATAAAATAAAATAACGTGAGAACTGATAAATGTACAAAATGACTCTTCTAAGTGGAACTGACAGATTTATCTAAATGACAGCAGTTTATGAGCCATGCAGTCAACTTACATTTATTCAGATTAACTCCATACCAATTAATCACTCTAAACATTAAGCAATTGAAAAAACAAAAACATGATGTCTCCTGGACTTCTCCCAATTTTTTTTAAACTTACGCAGCTCAGTCAGCCAGCTCTTGAGCTCCTCCATGGTGGCTTTCAGACGAGTCTCTTCTAGGCTGACGACGAGGCGACACCGCGGATGGAAAATGTAGTAGGGGTCGACTGTCTCCAGCTTTATCTTCATGCTTAGCTGTTGCAGCACCCATAAAAAGTTGAGCATGAAGCCGTCTGTCGACACCAGCTTATCATCCGTCTGGAAAAAAATGGGGGACAATTTGAACTGATCTCTATAGAGGAAAAAAAAATCTAAATTTTAAGAAAGGTGAAATCTGTTGAAATCGAGAGCTTCTGCATGCATGCACTCTCTGCTTCAATTACTAGGAAAATGACATAAAACTAAATGTATTCTCAGCTGTTTTTTGTCCTTGTGAAACTTTGGTAACCCGAAAAAAAATAAATGCTATGTATATTAAAAGCTTGTTTGGCTGTGGAATTGATGAAACATACCTGCATCTGGGCTTTCTTCACATTATAGTTGACTAGAGCTGCCATGTAATTAAGAGCTAAGTCGCGTGTTTCTCCGTTTAGTAGGATGTTGTGGAGAACTTTGAACAGGTCGCCCTGAAGAAGACAAAAAACTAATTAAATACATAATTCTACAATGATGCAAAGAAAATCAATTTATAAGATAACAAAGTGGAGACTCACCCTTGCTGACTCCAGGTAGTGCTGCAGTGATTGGCTGACAACTCGTGTGTTCTCCATGGTGATGGCTGGGCCAGAGAAATATTTGTCTCCTACTTTGGTCTAAACAAAAGACAAGCACAAGACACTGCATATCACCTACAACCTGATAATTTCCAGCTATGTTAGGTGTATGACTGATTAGACAGCGCTCTGAAACACAGCAGCAGCAAAACTCACATCGTCTTCAGCAAACACAGAGAGGCTGAAGAAGGCTCCCAGGTAGGACAGTCTCTGGATCTCTCTGCCACAACCAGGGCTCAGAGGTTTGGGACACCATAGAGGCAGTGACGTTACCTGCACAAAGAGACGTGACGGAGAGACACATTTAACGTGAATTCAACCAATTTCAGGTTAAATTCCAGTGAAAGACAGTCTGTCTTCATCAACAACAAATGTAGCTTAATTTAGGTCAGTGAGCAAAGATAAAAGCCAAATTGTGACTTATTAATTATTAATGGGCGACAGGTAACAAGCACAGAAAACAGCTAAATGTAAACACTGTAATGTCACTAAAAACACTTTGAGGTGCTTTTTCATGCACAGGGAAAAGGTCTAAGCGCCATGAACAAAAAAATTAATAAATAAAAAATACAGAGCTTGTTTAATCTTTGTCCAAAAAAAAGTAAGCAAATGAAAAAAACTCAAGGAAATTCTAAACAGAGAAATGTCCCAAAGCTCAAATGACATAAATAATTCAACATTTAAGTGTCACACTGTAGCTTTATCCAGCTGTGTACTCACCAAATTGCACACCGGGTGAGTCTTTCCAAACTTTATTTCACAAAGTTCAGCTAATGCCTGTATAAAAAAACGAACAAACAAGCAAAACTTAAATTGGGATTACTTTACAAATAAATCAATTAACAAGGTGTATTTTTATGGCCACAAAACAATATATAAGTTTACATGTTTAAGTAAAATTTTAAGTTCAACATTAAACTGAACTGTGAGTAACAGCCACTGTACTCGTCTGTGTCAATTTCTAGAAAAGACTGTCAAGGAATCCAGATGCCTGTAGTAAATATCCTGAGCTGTGTATCTATTGAGTAGACAGGTGGTCTGACAGGCTGTCTCCATCATCACACCCTGCTGTACTGTGCCTCCCTCTCCTGTCTGCTTCTGAGGGTCAGACCAGGACAGGACTGCATCCTCTTACCATGAGGGGGAACTTAAAGTTATCACTGTCGAAGGAACATTCTTTCACTGCGAGAGCCAGCCCATGGAGGATGGGAATGAAGATCTGAAAACAAGATAAAGTACACAAAGTATGCTTCAGTGTCATGTATTTACACCTGCATTTCTGACTCAATAGGCATTTGGTTGTATGTATATGAAGAGCTGGATTTATTCGCTACTCTTAAGTGTAACACTATTTACATTACATGTGTATTTTAGATTTATATGATATTTAGCAGCTGCATCTCTCAGAGGAATAGACTGAAATAAACACTGCATGCTCTAAACCAGTGTTTCCCAACCCTGGTCCTCGGGGAACACTATCCTGCATGCTTTAGATGTGTCCCTCTTCCAACACACCTGATTCAAATGATCAGCTCATCATCAAGCTCTGCAGAAGCCTGATAACGATCCTGGTCATTTGAATCAGGTGTGTTGGAAGAGGGAAACATCTAAAACATGCAGGATCTAAACTGTAATGTGGTTACGAGGGATAAAGACTGAATGTGAGTGTGATGGTTCTACCTCAGTCTGTTACTGGTGTATCTGTCCAGAGACTGTGTAATAAAAGTGCACACCTGTGCTCTGATTAGCTGAATGATCTGGAACTGAAATAACAAGTGCAAAAGATAGCCTCTATTTTTGTCTATATATTGAATCTTACTGTAAATACTGCATGTTTCTGTGTGTCCTGTAATTAATCTGCTCTTTCTGGTCCTGTATCCTGGGATGGTTTCAGGCTAAGTGACAGTGATTGAGTGCAGACATGTAGAAACAATGGATGGATGCACCCCCCACCTGTCTGAACATTTCTTCCTCCTGGTGGGTAATGCGCACCAGCTCCTGAATAAAGCCATATGGAAGGTTCCGACACAGCATATAAGGTACCAGCAGAGACTGTTGGAGAGGGCTCCTACATGTAGTAAAAGGATTAAAAAAATACCGTCGTGAAAATAAATAAATAAAATATCTGGAAGCAAGGTGAGAGAGGAGTTGCTATGGAGACAGAGAGGAAAAGGAACAGAGTGTACACAAATATAATGACAGAGAAGAAGAAGGGGAAAAAAAAAAAAAGACTGTCAGAGTGAGTGGCTGGTTTTCTTACCGAGGCTGGGTCAGAGTGCCTTGCAAGACCAGGGCAACATGGGAAATACACTGAGAGCGAATGTTACTGAGAAGCTGGCTGACATTTGGTTGGCTACACATCTGAGAGAGAAACAAAGAGAGAGGAAGAGAGACAACGGTTATAGCGTGATAAAAATGTACGACATCGATTTGTACAGAAACTCTCTCAGACACTGTTGAATCACTGTGTTCTCTGATGAACAAACAACTCTGCTCATTCCCAGACCAACTGAGGAACAGACTATTTTGTCCTCAGAACATCTGAGACCATAACAGACATGGCGAATCAGCGAAAAAGAACAAACACACAAGGGTTATTATGATTATGATCTCACCATTTAGATGCAACAACAGAATCATTTATATGGTTTTCTTCACCGTAGGAGGAAATGAAAATGTTCTCAATCATTTAAATCCTGGTTGAGACATTTCACTGTTTTCCAGACAGCCACCTACCTTGGGAGCTTTCCTCTCCTCCATGCCAACACTGTCAAAACGCTCTATGAGGTAGTTCAGCATCTCTGTCTCTTTGCATGCTTCAATGGTGAAGCGGTCGCTGGCTGAATCGCAGGACATCCCCCCTCCACATGCACCAAGACTGTAACCGGGAAGATAAATACAGGAGAAGACAGAGGGTGGCCCATTAAATTAAACATCATATCACAGAAATTAGCATCAAACAGGTTAACAAGCACAAGCCCAACTTTCCTGAGAGAGTCCTGAAAGAAAATAAACAACAAGCATTAGTGACAGCGTTGCAGAATCCCAGTGCTGAACTCTTAGAAAAGAAAGTGTGTTAATAATATGAAATGCCAACATTAGGACTCAGCTTGTCACATTTACAAATCAGGTGGTAAGAGTTGCTGTTAGTGGTCAGCTTTAACAGCTTTAAAGGACAGCAAATCCTAGCAGGTAAAAAAAAAAAAAGAACTTTGTTTTTTGTACAATCACTGCAGGGATATTGCTTCTTCTTAAAGCTAACAAAAAACATTAAACAGTTAAAAAAGAATGCAACTTGACTTAAAATCAGCAGAGCAAATACCAACAGTGCAGGTATATAAAAATGACACCGTCCATGCCTAAAATCAAAAATGTACAACCCATGTTTAGTAGTCATATACTCAGTTTCATGCTATTTCAAACAAGTTAAACAACAGTAAAATTCTACTTTCTTGGTGTTTATACACAGAATACATTAAAACATTTTTTTCTTCACAGTTTCTACCTCCTGCAGCCTAATTATCAGACTTAATCTCCTTACCCCCACATTACATATGCGTAAAAGACCATATTTCTAAAACAGTCTTAAAAAACGGCTGTTGATGGTGTGTTTGTTCACCGTTAGTGTTTAGCCTGCCACACCGACCTGAACATGCAGCAGGCCCATCCCTGAGCAAGCTCACACAAACATTAACGCACGCGCACACACACACCGTGCAGTGGGTATACCTGGACCCAAACTGAACCTGTGCAAAATCCTCCTCTTCCTCAGAATCTTCATCACTGCTGTCCTGAGACAAGTCAGAGAGGGCCAAGAACAAGAAGGACAAGGGACTGACAGGATAACAAGGGGAAAGGGAGAAGTGAGAGGACGATATGAAGAAAAGAGGATGTTGTGCAAAGACAGAAAGGAAGTGAGAAAAAGAAAATCAACACAAATGTGGAATGATAAGAAGTCACAAGAGAAGAGGACACAAGTAGAAGAAAGGGAGCACTAAGGAAATTGTGGAGAGCTGCATGCTTCCTCGAATAATACTTCATTAAATATTCACCAGGGGTATTTTGTCTGGTGCTTTAAGAGACATTTTTTTATGATCACTAATTCAACTTGTCAAAGTGCAAGTCACATCAGTCATGTCATAAACAGCCTCAATTTAATAAGGACAGTAAAAATCTAAATGAATTGAAAATATATATATTTGAATTGGATGCTTGCTTGTTTGTTTTTTTTAGTTGCCTAGATTGTCATCCCCACTTGGGTATTTGTGACAAAATGTTTACAATTACAGCTGCAAATACAATTTCTCTTCCTTATTTGATACATTTTGATACTATTTCAAGTTGTTCATTGACTTTTAGATGAGAAACATGAATCCTACTCAGTTATGTTATGAGCTTATATTGTGACAACTATTATTATTAAGTTAATTTCTGTTTGCTTGTATGTGCACTCCACACTAACATGCAAATGACAGATGAGATACCTAGACGGCGGCATCCTGGCAGCAAAGGCAGCCTGTCGGGCATTCAGTCTGGGAGAAGGAGGCACCATAGTAGGGGTTGTGGAGGAGGGTTGGTTGCGAGCCCGAGGCGAGCTCAAGGGGAGGGACTGGGGGCTGCGTGGCGGTACGGGAACTGGGGTGTTTGGAGGAACGGAGGGCCCCGCAGGGCTGGGAGGAGGTCCAAAGAAACTAAATCCTCTGTGACCTGGGCTTGATGGGGAAGGAACCCCCCAGGGATTGGTGACAGAGTAAGGCCGATACCGCTGGGAGATGGTCATGGGGGCAGACGGAGGGTTGAGGGATTGTCTTGAAGTAGTAGTAGCGGGTGGGCTGGGGGGTACAACGAACTGGGGGGTAGAGGGTGTAGAAGGTACAGTGGGTGTAGTAGGGGTTGAGAGAGATGGGGAAGTCGTCTTGGCTGCCCCCAGAGCCATTGGGTGAGGACTACCACAGCCATACAGACTGTAAACAACATTGATAAGATGATCAATGTCAGAAATGGTCTCATAACAATGCCTTAAAAATTAGGAAAGGTAAAAGCAAGATGGAAAGACTAGAAAGAAACCATCCAATCACACTTTGAGGAGGCGGCTGAATAACAGCCAATCAAAAGCCTTGATACATCTCTGAAAGATGGACTTTAACAGGTCAGAGTACTTGCCTGGACAGAGAGCTGGCTCCGAAGGACCCAGCACTGGGGCCCATCGGGCTGCCACCTTGGCTGGAGGGCTGCACCAGCATCAGACGGTGGTCGGGGGATTTGGCTGCTGCAATTGGCTGTGAGGTGGCGGTCAAGCTGGCGAAGGGGTTGTGGACACGTGACTGGGTGGACATCATTAAGACTTCCATTAGGATCTGGCCAATGAGGTCTTTAAAATCCGAGTATACTGCAGGAGAAAGAAAACGAACAGTCCAGGTATGAAATCCAGAAAGCGTAAAGAAAATTATGCCTTTTCACAGAGAGCACTGTCACTCAGGTTGCCATGGTGACGGAGATAAAGATGTTGTTCAGTGACATACCATCTTTAGGGTTCTGGTGGAACTCTGCAGCCAGGGAAGGCAGAAAGATGACATCTCTATCCTGCTCCTTCCACGATACGCGGAGGATCTTACAAATGAGCTGCAGAGCCTGTTCTTCAGAGACATCTGAGTTTGCAGAGGTTTCCTGGAAGAGAGAGAAAACAGTGAGGGTTTGATAGAAATCATGAGCCATTTACAGAGTATATGGCAAATAGACTGGCACTATAGAGTCAGGAATCCCATTGCTATCTCATGATCACTGGCTGAACAAGAGGCAGGTATGTATCAATCAACTGAAAATGAAACCAAGATTAGCGAAATTCCCCAAGTACCTTTTTGGATAATACCCAGAGACTGCTTTTATGTTTAGTCATTTAAGACTCACTTGATCTCAAGATGGGCTTGATCAAAGTCAAGTAGAGTGAATTAATTCAAGATAAAAGATCCTTCTCCTCTCTAGTAGTAATACTTCCTGCAGCTGTTTACCTTTTCAGTTAAGTTCCTCTTCTCCCTGCGGTCACTGTCCTCCACCTCCATGTTCTCTATCCCTGAGTCCACATCCACCTGGGACATGCTGAAATAAAAGAGAAAAGCACAGCGCTTCATAAGTCTCTTCATCTCTAAGCAAACCATATTCACCGGTGAAGCTCAGTAGTCATATTCATCTAATCTCTTTAGAAACAAACTATTGGAATCTACTGCAACAAGAGAAAGAAGAAAACCACATATTTTCGTCCACAGGGAAGGAGCATCTGAACTTCAACACAAACAATATAGCATTAGACCAACCTACCTCTTTTCACAGGAGGCAGGGTCAATGTCCATGCTCTGCGATCGGGACAAACTCTGGGACTGAGTCTCGAGGCTGTTGGAGGGGGAGCTGGACAGGGAGCTCACGCCCTCACTGCTCTGACTACCATATGCCACCCCTAAAAACCAAAAGACATCAAATGAATGCCTCTGACGTCAAAGCGAAAAAATTCAATGGGACACAGATGGGTCAAAATATGTCTTGGTTAATTCTAGAAAAGATAATTCATTGAGGCAGCAGCTTCAGAGTCAGATTTCAAGTTTGTTTGCTTTAGTTTTTCTAAAAACGGCTAAAATCAAAGCCCTGACACTTCAGAGACAACAAAGAAAGAACAGAGTTTGCTCAAACAGTATCATCTAGGTCTCCAGCAAACAATTATCTCTTAGGCTCATTTATCATTATCTCTCAGGCTAATTTTTTGGGGGGCTGGGATTTTATTCTGTCATGTAGTTTATATATTTTTCCATCTGTTTATTGCTTTCGAAGCATGGAATAAACAGTCACAGCATGAAGTGATAACATCAGATCCAGCTGCTCATATACACATTACAACTATCGCAGCAACACGCAGTGCAGCAGGATGGTGGATCAGGGTCAGTCACATCAATCAACAGAACAGTCACCAAAAACTACACATCAATCATGTTTACTCTTCACTGAGCTTTGCAATTGACCTTTGTACAGCAATAACACAAGGGAGCTGTACCAATCAGGTGAAAAATTACATTTACACATCAGAAAGAACAGGGATCACAGTTTTGGTAATCGTGTTAAGGAAGCCTTGTTCATTGTGTGTCTAATTTTCTGCAGTTCAATAGGTGAAAATATTTTTGAGCACGAGACAGTCAAGCACTAAGCGAGAAGCGAAAGAAATGCAACACGATTTAGGTAAGGAGATGTTGGGTTAGAGTCTCTAGACTAAGTCTGCACCTGGCTAATATCAGACCTTTAACAATAGAGCGTGACAATATAAAAACACTCAGCAAATAATGCAGTGGTTACTGTAATTACAGCTGTAGCTATCGTAGCAATGAAATCAGTTTAGAGTAATGTTGCAAACAAGGTGTTTGTGGCTTTTAGGGAAATTATAGCAAAAGTGTTGCTAAGTAATTACTAAAATATTACATTTTACAAGGAATCTTGCATGAATACAACATGTTTAGACAGCCATTTAAAATTTTACATTTGAAGCCAGGGCTACTGCTTATGGAGGAACCAAATGTTAAGCCACAGTGGGTGAGGATAGGCTTAGATTGGGGTTTTTAAGATCAGCATGGTGTGCCATACCATTATAAGCCCTGATTACTGCAAACAGGTAGGGAGAAAGCTGATTAACACTCAGGATCTTATGCTGGGTGAAGGGCTGGAAATAACAACCTCTCTTGGTGGTAAAACAATTACACAATTACTAACTGTTAAGTCAAATATGACTATCTACAATGGAAAATATTACAGAAAAAATTATTATCACATAATAAAGGATTGCCAAGAAGCCAAATATGAAATGTTCCATTCATAATAAAAAGGTGGACAGTATAGCAGTAACCACATCCATACATACCAACAAACAATGGAAGGAAACTGCCACTGTATCCATACATGGCTCACTCGAGCATTTTCTAGAGCAGTGTATGTGTGAAAGCCTCAATCCTCACTCTGTACTGTAGAGCCTACACTTGGTGTCAAACAGGGACACTGGCCATCACAACAAGCTGCTCCTGTTTTTGTTGATGTGATTCAAGATGCCTGACTGATTCTTGCTGCTCAAGTAGCAAGGTCACAAAAATAAAGACCCTTTTCAGTGTTGCACAACATGCCACAAGCTCATTCAAGGACACAAAGCATTAAACCTAAATTACAACATATGCCTGTAACAACAATTATTTTAAAACTTGTGGATCATTGCCATTTCTCACCAGAGGTGCCCATAGGGGATGTGGCAGGGGTGCCACTGTGGACATTGAGCCCCAATGATTGAGAGGCAGCTGGTGGCACGGGTTGGGGTGCGGCACCTGAGGGTCCAGGGAGGGGTCCGGGTGGAGTCTCTCTCTGTGGGGATGTCAGGGGTGTGCTGAGAGGGGTGCTGGGCTGTGAT
>OOFC01004899.1:68515-89692 GCA_900323345.1 Pseudochromis fuscus
TGTCCCCCTGCCAGTCGTGCCAGTCTCCTTCTGCGGATCTTAAATGAAAATATAACAGCAGGTTTACAAATTCACTCCGACATACTTTGTGCAACCACTACTATGTGAAGACTGTTGGAATATTTGTTGGCAAGTGCTTGATTAACCATATATTTTGTATTTATTATTATTATTATTATTATTATTATTATTATTATTATTGCCATTATTAGTCTTGGCGATAAAAGAAATGCAAAACAATCCATTTACTAGCCATATTTGATGATTACCTTCATACAAAAGACAGAAATTGAAGCAGTGAATCATTTTCATTCAACGGTTTTTGGGGTAATATTGTCTTAACCTCTAAATACTGTTTGGGTCAGATTGGACATTTGACTGCGGTAAAAAAAATCCCCTAAATGTCATTTTTTCAGCCTAAATGTTGATTACTTTTCTAAAAGTGACCCAAAATACACAAAAGTAAAAATAGTTTAAATTTCATTCAGGTCCTACAAATGTTTGTACACTGAGGCTGTTTCAGGTCAAATTTGACCGTTACCTATTAAAATGGATTTTAATTCCACCAGTGTGGGTTAAATCAAGAAAAATGGTGGAGTCTTGAAACTGAACATACCATGACTGTATTTTTTTTGTGGGACAGTGGCATAGACTGTATATAGAATGGACACACTCGCTACTCTCTGAAACAAAACTAAAGGACTAATCATCCATTTATTAATGTAAGATAGGGTAATGATACATTCTAAATAGATCTGAAGTTCAAAAATTGATATAGGCATACAATATGAACAGTATGTAATGGTTAACATGACAAACCTCATCAAACACACATTAACCTACATAACCAACAGTGAGATGTGAGCACCAATCCTCGCAACCGTTGGCCTGAGAGTTGTAACAAATTAACTCACTGTTGATCGATTAGCTAAGAACGTGTACAACGTGACAAAGAATTATTCGTGACATCATTATTATCATTGGTGATTGAAGTAAAACAGCTCCGTGTCCATACAGTCGGCCCACGGTGGATTGCACAATGGTGGCCCGGTGTGTTTTTTATGCTGAGTCGTCTCGCAGGCTAATTTTTTGGGGGGGCTGTTAGCAAAACAACGTTAGCAACAGTCGGCAAGAAGATATACCAAATCACACCAGTGAGCACATATCAGAATATAAGACAGAGAAAACGCATAACATGAGGGAATTATTCTATATATCCACACGTATTCCGTTGTTTTGATTCACATTAACGTTATCCGGCTTGTGCAGAGCCTCGAGCTTTGTGCTCCGGCTAAATGATATAGGAACTGTGAACGGTCACAGAGACATTAAACCACTCGTTATATCAACCGACTCTCTTAAATAATCCGCTTATAGGTCGAGTTAGGTCCCACGCAGTTCTGTGTGCTGGTGGTGAGCTAACTGTGTGGATTTTATCGCGAATGATTAGGCTAACATTCGTGCTAGCTTCTGTAGCAATTCGGCTAATAGCAAGACCACCACCAAAAGAAAAGAAACGCATTTCTAAACTCTAAATTGTATTGTCAGTGAAATAAAGATAGTATCTACACTCAGTTTGAGGGTTAGTCCATTGTCACCTTACCTCATCAGCGCTCAACTCCTCCATCATCGCAGCTAAGTTAGCAAGCTATTTCACTTTCGACTGCTTTCAATGTGCCAGCCAGAGCCAGCTAGCTAGCTTGTATTAGAACTAAATATGCATAGTCTAACTCGTTCAACAAATACGTGTCAGCCGTGATTGTCTTCAAGATAAAAACTAGGACGCCGGTATACGGAGGGTGGAAAGACAGAGCTCCACCAAAAAGTCTCTCGTTTGCTATTTTTCTACCAAGAATGAAACAAAAAGAAAAGTAGCTAGCTATTATACGTCAAAATACAACAGCGGCCATTTTGGTTCTACAACACGTCACGTGACTTAAGGGGACTACTGGAGATGTGTGGCTTCACTGTGTCGCAGAGATAAATGTAGTATTAACCTGTTGGCTGTGTTTACAAATCTGTTTTGTTTAAATAAAATGCAGTGATAGTTAATGGACTTTCAGCTTCTGTTCGGAGCTTCTACTAAATGCAAACTAATGTTGTCACTCTTCTTTAAAAATAAAGTTATTTAGCAAGCTCTGTATGGACAGTTCGTGGGGCACAAGGTCACTACAAAGCTACTGTGCAATGTACAGTAAATCTATTGTTTATTTTACAGCAGATTTGTTGAATAGATCCTCAATACATGTTGCCAGATCTGAGTTTGCTAAGGATAGAATAGGGAAAAATGAAGGATTTACTTCAGATTTACTGCTTTCAAACCCATTTTATTGTACAAAATTCACATAAAACAAAACTGTAGTCCTCACAGCCTGCCCTA
This sequence comes from Pseudochromis fuscus, assembly GCA_900323345.1. Classification (NCBI taxonomy): domain Eukaryota; kingdom Metazoa; phylum Chordata; class Actinopteri; family Pseudochromidae; genus Pseudochromis; species Pseudochromis fuscus. The sequence goes on from OOFC01004899.1 coordinate 70,896, forward strand.
GCGTTGTACTGCATTTGGTATAAATGTACTGACATGAATAAAAATGTACAAATAGCTCAACTTAATGTCAAATGGACAGCACAAGCAGTAATGTGATAACTCAAGCTTGCCTTATTCATTGGAAACAAAAAATTAGCACTTAACGCTTTTCTTTATTTTCTTTTTTTCAGCCAGCTGAAAGTAGCAGGAAAAATCCTTCATGTTCAGGTTTTCTTTTATATACAAAGTCAGCACCATCAAGCCACAGACCAGATAGACAAATATCTGACAAAAGTAAAGCAGGAATGCCATCTAGTGGTGTACATCCAGACCCCAACAGGACAGATGTTTCTCTCCTGAACTGAAGTACTAAAGTCATAGTGCAGGTAAAATACCACAGACTTAACTTTCAGTGTTTACAGTGGTGGATCTAACACATACAATGCCTTCCATGGCAGAGAAACCTCTCTAGTAACATGACTGTCCTCCCTCTTCACTCATTTACATTCTTCTTAAAAACTTGCTTGCAGATTTCTCCTTCACAGTACAGCTCCTGACGGGAATAAATACAAGAATGAACTATGTTAGACTTCTTTATCTGTGTATTATATTCAGCAAATATGATTAAAACATTAAACATTCGTATTCCTACCAGATGGAGCTTGTCGTCTTCAACCCAGTGAGCCCAGCCCCGGTTCTTCTTCTCACCAATCTGTTCACACACCAGTTTATTCCCCTCCCATGTCACCAGTGACTGCAGAAATGAAGGAGAAGAAGAAGGTTACACCAGATTACCTATGAAACATATGCAAATCATTACATTTATTACTTTAAACACACAACTCAGCCCCTCATCTGCACCTTGACATGTCTGTTGTCCAGACCCTGTGTGAACTCCTTAAACTCCTGGCCCACTTTGAAGGAGACGCTGTAGTTTCGGAAGGTGCTCAGAGTTTTGATGATGTACTGGTCCCCCTGCTGCTCGATCACCTTCCTCAGCTTTAGCCTTGCAGCAATTTTTCTTATGTAAGGGCTGATACCTGGGAACGGTAGAAAAGTGTTTCAGCTGAACGTACAGTGCACAAATTGAAGGGCACAAACTCACCTACAGGCTACAAACACATTCTCTCCCTCACACATTCCCATGCATACCATAAATAGCACTGCTGCAAAACCACAGCCGAATATGTTTTTCTCTGCGGATTTCACTTTTACCGTGCTGTTTACCATCAGATTATGTTTTGTCTGCATGCATTTCACAGGACAATTAAAGTCTGAGCGATGTGAATGCAGATGTTTCAAGTCATTCAAAGCCATTTAAAACAACATGCTTAAAGGACTCACCCAGTGCAATCATATAGCCCTCAAAGTTGTTGGTGCTGATCATGTCCCATGTACCACAGAGGCTGGCTGGCATGTTGATGACTTTCTTTTCCCCTTCTTCTGAGATGAGTGGGAATAAAACTGTGATCCTCAACCTGCTGCTGGGCTGATGCACAGGTCTGAAGTGAGGCTGTGAGACAAACAATGCTGTTTTGTGAGAGACCTGGAGGCATGGAGGAAGGAAGGTGTGCCCTTAAGTGCTTCTGCTGCTGTCACATGAAGACCATGGGAGGATGAGGGAGGTGCTCCCTTCAGTGTCAGGTTGTAAATGGGAAGACAGACATGTCAGACTGGTCTCCCTGCGTAGTTCATTATCACAGCTTTTTAAACACACACAAAAATATTCTGACCTTAATATTTGAAGGCAGGCTGTTTGCCTCTCAGGCATGTTCCAGTACAATAATAGAAAAAGTCAATTGATTTGTATTTAAATAGAGTGGTAGTAGAGAAGAAAGTCACTCAAAATACATCATATTTCTGTCACCATGGATACAGAAATGTTTCCACGCTCAGTGGATAAAGTTATTCTCCAAAACGCTTTCTTAGTTTTGTATGTTATCTTGTTAATATTTGCAATTATGGTGTAAAAGTGAATAAGTTCTATTTATCATTTTTCCAAGGTTCAAAGCAAACTGAATCAAACACTTGTTGTTTTTCTGAGGATGGACTGAATCAAAATGGCACACCTCTCTGTGCAATGAGAAAAAAACATTATTGACTTTGGTAAGTGCCGGCCTGCAACGTGATAAGAATTCACACAACCCCAGTTTGAAAGAAGACAAGACACATGGAGCTTGTCAAAACACTGCAGTGTTTTTCCTCCTCGTGATTTCAGTCAAGCAGAACGCAGGTTGACGGCTTGAGATGTTACGCAGAAAAAAAACCTTGTCGGGGTTGTTTTCATGCCAAGACTTTAAATGCATGTGAACTAGTACGCCTCATATGCAAAGATGCACACATACTAATTAAATGTTAAGCAGGACAAAGACAAGTTAGGAATCTAATGACGTGCAGGTTCAGCTCTTATTTAACATGGGTATAAATAGCATACTCACGTTTTTGGTGTAATCTATGACAAATGAAAGTAAATTAAATTGGTCCTTACTATGTGATACAATCAGCTGCAGTCTAATTTTAACCCCACTGCTTTCACAATGACTGTTATTGTATTTCTATCTTCTGATGACTGCCTACAAGATAAGCTAACTTCCCACAAACAGCATTATACCAATCTGGCATTTCTTCAGCTGAGTAAGTTTCTTATCTGTGTGAAGATAACATCGTAACAGCCAAAAAAAAACAAAAACACATTTCCCAAAGTGGAAAATAAAAAGGTTTGTTTATTTCCAGTACAGTACAATCACAACATCACTTTGAAAATCCACAGCACTGAGTGTTAAAAGCATATCGCCTGCTTTTAGCTTTCGGCTCAGGGAGTGCACAGAAACATCCTGCTCTACGGACAAAGTATGTGATGAGGTACAATGAAGGAAGTCGGAGATAAATTATGTCAATCTATGGTTAGGTTGAAATTACTTTTGTTCCTACATGTTTACCACTTGTAAATGCCTTGTTTAATAACCACACACCAGATTAATTTGTAGTAATCACACTTAGACCCCACAACCTGTTGAACTGCTGCTCATTACTTTGTTTTTGACTCATGTTCTTTTCCACACACAAAATCCAAGTAATAGTAAACTATAACTGAATCACTACAGTCAGTAGTCTATGAATTTCTTTAAAATAAATACCAGATAAAAGGCTGTAGAGTAGGCACTAGTGGAAGCTTTAATAAACGGTGTCTGATATGTTCAGAGTAAAACTACAGCAGTGAGTGTAGACGGCTGGTGTTTTTTTTTTAGCTGTGGCAGTGACCTCTCTCAGCTCGACGAGGCGCCTGTGCATCTCTGAAGGGGCGCCAGAACCACATCAGCATTTTTCTGCTCGCTCTCGGCACTGTAGAGATCGTGCTCTAGGATGTAGTGGATGACGCTGTCTGGCACCAGGTATCTGACGCTCCGACCCCGCCGCAGTGCCCGCCGCACGTGAGTGGCTGAGATGTCGTTGGTCACCCACTCTTTGACCGTGTGGATGTTCTTGCGATACTTCCACAGCAAGTCTGACTGGTGGATGAACTTGTGCGGGTCGTTGCCGCTGCGGGTGATGCAGACCAAACCGTAGCGGCCCACTATCTCAGCGATGTCCTCCTGCTTCCACAGGTTGGGAACCTCGAAGGACTCAAGGACATCAGCCCCACAGAGCAACATCAGCTGAGGAACATCTGAGGAAAGAGAAAACAGTTTTAGTTATGATTGAGGTCATGGATCTTTCCTTACTGTCTGAGTTCTGGTTTGCTCTCAATGTAATCAGTATTCTGCACAGATCTGCTACTCCACTGACTTTACACATCAAAGTCTGTTTACAGGTCTGCATGGATGAAAAAAAGTTGTATTAAAGCCTTTGTAGCTTCAGAGGGAGTTACATGTCTGAAGACAACAAGTTGGAGCACAGGTCTGGGAGTATTAAGTCAGAATAAAGCCAGCTTACCACACCTCGCCTACACCAGCCGTTAACAACATAACACACCCAAATGTCCACATGAACTGTCAGTGGTCACGTTGCACTGTGGGTGTTACAACTGCTGCTGAAGCCCACTCCACTTGTTTATTGCATACATTGTATTTCCCAGTGTAATATGTACATTGAGCAGGATGTGTGGTCTGCTGTGTAGGATTGGCTCAGGCTGGAGAAAATCCATCTTCCTCGACCTGCCAAGGAACAGTGATTGGAGGAGGCTGGGGATTGACAGCACACCTTTGTGTCAATATAGTATGGCCAAATAAATAGACTGTGTATAGAAGCAGCCAGGTCTCAAGAGTGAAGCCGATACTTAAGTGCAAAAAAAGTGCAATATTATCAATGGCTCCAAAAAACTCTGGTTCCAACTGGCTTCAATTCCAAAATGGTAATTTTATATCCTAAAATGCTGAGTCAACACATTTCTCCCTCAAGTCATTCTGATGTCTATGAGTGATCTGGTGGTTCAATTGGGTGGGTGGGATCATAATTAATTTGCTTGCCTCAGTTAGGGGTCAGACCCACCATATTTGAATATGAATGCAGGAATGAGGACACGCCTCCTTTCATATCCAAATATAGTCACTTCCGGCCAAAACAAACCAACATAGTGATGTTCAAATGCTAAACTAATGGCTTCAAAACGCAAGTCCATAAATCAACGGGTGACATCATGTTGGTTTCTTCAATTCTGCAACAGTCTATGGGTCAAATGCTGTGAACTGTATCCCGTTGTGACATACTTCTCGTAACCCGGGGTGTTTTTCTTTGTCTTCTGTGCCACACTAGTGTGATTTAGTTCCTGTTATTGGTTTCTTTTAGAAAAATGTCAGCTCCCATTATGGTCCTACTTTTTCCTCATGACACCTCTGACTTGTTCATTTTATTTCCTTCTTTGAATTAGTTGTTGAATCTCCTTATTAATGAACAACTTTGCTTTTACCACCATCGGCTGGTTTGTCTGGTGCTTGCCTGGGCCCTGGCAGAGCTGGGATGTAGCAGTGAGTCTAATGGGTTTCAGATTTTGACAAGGAAATAAAATCTGGTTCTGTGGTTCTGACTCTGATATTTTTAAACTGTCCATTGTGAGTTAGACAGGGGTATAAGAGTGCAATGGTACATTTGTGAAGTAGGCTCAACAGATAAAGAACACCAGGAAAAACAGTTTCTTAATGCAGAGTACGCACTTCCTGCATACGAGAGATTCAAACGAATGCATAAAACACTTGTTTTTTTTCCCACAGCTGGAGGTTCAGCTCTTGCTATCCACACTCTTACACCTCTGTCTCCTGTTAATTAGGCTGAATACAGTAAATACAGCGGAAGCAGGATCCGACTTGCTGCTTGTCTGGATTCAGGGACTGTTAAAAAAAAAGGAGGAGTTGCCGAGTTACACAATCATACACATCCATACATGGCGCACCTCTCCTGTTGTGTTGAGTCGAACTTTGAAAATAATTCTCCTCTATGCGTCTCTTTTTCGCGTACTTGACCGTGTCCACGTCGTCATTGTTTTGATCGGCTTCATGCAGTTCTTCATGGTGATGGCTGCATAGGTGCACACAAAATGACATGTTTAAATGACATGTCAGACAGGAAATCACTTTCTTTAAATATGTCCCACCACCACCACATAAAAGTTAGTGGCATTTATGTAAACTTTGGCTTTCTGCACAAGTTTCAGTGTAATTTTTAGATACCTGTGTTTCAGTTTGGATAGTTCTTCGGATTTTTTTTTTTAACCAATAACAAGAAATAGTTTCCATCTGTTAGTCTCACCTAATTATCTTATTTTGACTTTTTCTAGCCTGAATATCTTGTTTGGATTAGAGTTACAAAATTCAAAAAGAAAGAAAAACGTCAGTGATTAATGCAGTGATTCTAACACACGAATTCTTACACTCCTGCCATTTAGCTTTGTGAGGAACTCAATTTATTGCTTTACAGCAGCAGGTCTGAACCTGTGAGATTAAATGTACCTGAAAGAATTAAATAACAAAAGGTTTGGTCTTTTGTAATGTGTTTGTGTAATTAACCAAGTACTTAAGAACTGGAATTAGTCCAGTTGTCTTCTTGTATAATAGGAACAGGACAAAATAGAAGAGTTACTTAGACAGACGTCTCCACAAGCCAACCAACACTGAAGGGACAGAAGCAGTAATTAAAAACATGAAATATAAAATATGTACATTATAAAATAATAATAGTATATAGTACAAAAAACAACAAAGAAAGCAATAATTACACAGTGTGCTCATGAAGAAGTCCCCCCAATATTAGGCATATTAACAGAGGACTTATCAAACTCAAAATACACTAAGACAGAGTAACTACACACTGATGACCAATATAACACCTAAAAACACACTGACAACAAAAAACTACAGAACGGCCCATTCCAGGCTGCCGTCTATTGCTCTCTGGATTTGTTACATCACACAGTGTTTTTATTTTGTTTTTTAGGATCTGACACAAAGAAAAATGTTTCTACATGACATAAAATAATGATAAAAAATAAAATAAAATAAAGTAAATTCTAATTTACCAACCATACTAATCAATTTTTTGAATGAATACCATTAAGTTTTAGGTCTTTACTTTTAAATAAACATATTAATACAGATTTAAACTCAAATATTTCAATTTCTGCACCTGTGAAAACAAAAAGATGCAAATACCTGAAGGAGTCAGAAAGCTTCAAAAGATGGAGTGAAACCTTGTGTAACACTGAACCTCAACACCTTTATGTTCCAGTGTAGCTACAAAACAACTGTGTGTATGATAGCACCAGCCTATGGAGTTTTGTTAACATCTCTAAAACACTATCATTACCATTTGCTCCAACTTGACACCAGCATCACTCATCAATCATCTTAAACTGCTCAAGTGTTTGCCTGTAAATCATCAGTTTAACAGTCATTACTGCTAACTGTGGTTAAGATCATTGATAAATGGGAGGATTGAGCTCAGTTGCTAATAAAACAGAATTAATAATAGAAAGCAGGAATCAGTAAAATCAGGGTATTGAGAGGTCTAACAGGCAGTGCCTTTCATATTTGCACCATTAACCTTTCCTCCAGAAAGCATAAACATTTCTAATAACATCACAAAAGAATTTTCAACTTACCGAGCAACTTTAGCTGTCTCCACCCACTCTGGCTGAAAGCTCTCCCACGAATCTACTGTAATCCAGTCTGAGCTTTCCGTCGCCAACCTGGCCATCTCCAGGCGGTGGCAGGCCTCAATCAAACCCTTCTTCTTATAGCCATCACCCACTGGAGAGATGATTCCTTTCACCACCCTGTACTGACCTTAGACATAAAGGAAGGAGTGTGATTAAAATAAAGTAACACTTAAAAGCCAACTAGCAATCAGATGCCATTTTTTATTCACACAGCATGTATATGATTACAAACTTATATATTGAAAATAAACAGGAATAATCTAAAAAGTTAGTTATGCTAAAAAGATTCTAAGTAGAATAGAACAAAAGAATTAAAAAACTAAATACTAACAAGAACTAATATATTGAAATACTAAAATATTAAATGTATCCATAGGATATATGCCTCAGTATATATACATAAAACAAGTGTGAACAGTATATATACATCAAACAAAAAATAAGTGTGCAAAGCACCAATAAAAAGTGAGTACAATGTGAAAAAAAAAGAGTTAGTAACAATTATGAACCAGCCAGAGCTGAGTTATTGCACACTCTTATGGCCATAGACAGGAATGATTTCCAGTATCTGTCCTCGTGACAACACAGCTGCACCAGTCTGTTGGAGAAAGAGCTTCGCTTTCTTTCCAGCAGATGGTGGAGATAGTGGGTAGGGTGGTCAGGATTATCCAGAATGGATAACCGTTTGTTCAGTGTCCTCTTCTACATCACAGATTCAAACAAGTCTGGTTTACAGCCAATGATATTCCAATAACACAACTCTGACAGAAATTATTCTGTACTTTTACTTGGTCAAAAGTAGCAGTAGCAGTATCTACTTAAACTATTTGGTATTTGGAAAATATTTGGACTTTATTCCTAAAGCACTTTTATTTCACATTCACTTTTATTTTCGGGTTAGTGTCTTACCCAAGCACACTTTGATACAAGGATTGAAGAACTAAGGACTCACTTTACCTCCAGAGACAAAGTTACTGCTTTTACTTATAATTAGTACACTTTTAAGAACACTTATACCATTGGTAACCCTTACTTGTGTTTCAATGATAGTTTTTAAAAGACCTACATATTTCTTACACAGGTGGTATCTAACCACGCAGGGATTTCTGCCACGGTTTGGATGTACTCACCTCCAAAACTATGAGGGAAAAAACCCTAAATTTTTACCTGTGGTCTTCACAAAACTGAAAGTTATTATTTCACTCAACCTGTGTCTTCCAGATGATCTCGAGCTAGTTCAAACATCCTCAGGTGCATGTTAGTGATGGGGTTGAACGATCCGCAGGAAAGCAGGACCACTCTGGTTGTATTGTGACTCTCCATGCCTCATGCTGGAGCTGGGTCAACACTACAACAGCAAATAATAGTAAACAAAGAAAACAACGACTGATTAGCTAATTTGTTTTCAAGGGTCACATGTTAGAAATCCCTCCAGCTCACAGAGCATTGGGGAAATATCTCTAACCGCTGAATCGGAGTGAAAAGGAAACAGTTTGAAGTTGTTGAGTATAACCGAAGATGCACACATTAAGGAAATTCACTTAAGGACATGCTAAGTTAGCTTAATTAAGCGTTGGCCAATACAATCGAAACATAAACAGAAGCGCCATTAGCTTTTTCTGTAACTAGACAACACGAGTTTCCGTTTAGGTTTAAGATGAACGCATGAGCTCGTTATGCAGACAAAACATTAACTTAGACCTCATAACACGTAGTACCTTGTCTACCAAGTATTTATTATTGTACTACCTGGACAAACAGCGACAGGCAGCGACTCTGTAATATGTAAAATCAACTTCCTGTATTACGTCATCAACGACACAAGATCAACGAACCTGATTGGACAGAATTGACCAGGAAGTCCAGAACCGCTCCCACACTGGTGGGCTACGTTCACAATCACAAATACCCCAAACCTGAAACGCACGGACAAGTAGTAAACGCTTTGTGACCGCGTTTTATTGGAGTATTTTTTGTGCAGTTACAGTTCAGTGATTTTGATAATTATATCGTACATTTGTTGCAAAGATTTCTCTCATCGCAGGACTAATTTGCAACAGTTTCCAAGAGAGTCCCGGTGAGGTGTTTTTGTTTTAGCATGCTAGCTAGCTAGTCAGCTAACCAAGCAACTTTGTTTTAAACTAGATCACAGAATCTATTCATCCAAGTATTATGTCTTAATGCTAGCTCCAACAGCAGCATTCTGATTTAACCTAAACAGCGTGTTAGATGGACGCTAAGTTACTTGTGGTAGACTAATTACTAGTGGCATCTGTGCTGATTGTTTATTCTCTGTGTTGCATTCCCCCCATAGTTTTCAAATCCAGCTGAGAATGGCTTCTCGTGGGAAATCAGAAACTGGTAAATTGAGGCAGAATATGGAGGAACAACTTGACAGACTGATGCAGCAGCTTCAGGACCTGGAGGAATGCAGGTGCAGCATAGGGACATAAATTACTTAATTTGCTTTCCCTGCATTTCTGTTAGTTTCTCATATTTTTGTTTTTCATTCCAGAGAAGAACTGGATGAGGAAGAGTATGAAGAGACAAAGAAGGAAACCTTGGAACAGCTGGGTGAATTCAATGACTCCCTCAAGAAGATAATGACAGGAGACATGACACTTGTGGATGAACTCAGTGGAATGCAGCTGGTATGGACAATCAATAGTCAATGTGCAACTGCTGTGTATTCAGGATGACTTACAAAGATTATGTAGAAAAAATTTTAACAAGTGTTTGTGTCTTCATCAGGCAATCCAGGCCGCCATCAGCCAAGCATTCAAAACCCCAGAGGTGATCCGACTTTTTGCCAAGAAGCAGCCAGGACAGCTGAGAACCAGACTAGCTGAGGTTTGGACTGCAATGTGAAATATATAATTTTCAAGTTTAATGCGCAGCTGTAGAGTTTATTTGGTGACTCAGCCACTCCTTGGAGTTCATCTGTGGCCTGAAAATTGTCCAACTGGTGTGTGACATTCTGCACAGATGGACCGAGACGTCATGGTGGGGAAAATGTCGCGGGACGTGTACACGCAGCAGAAAATGGAAATCCTCACCGCTTTGAGAAAACTGGGCGAGAAGGTGAGGAGCACTCACCCACTGCGGGGATATTTTTATTTTCCGTGGATTCCCGAATGAGTCAGGGGCTCATGCTCATGAGTCCACGTGAACTCTGAAAGCCGCATTGATTTATTTCAGTCACGTAGCTGTCACTGGGCTGACAGACCACTCGCTTCAAAATACCTAAATCTCACTTCAAAAGCAGCTGTAACATTTTTAAACATGTTATCACTGTCTGACAGCTCACTTCGGAGGATGAGACTTTCCTCACTGAAAATGCTACAGCTACTTTGAGCCAGTTTGAAAAAGTGACTGCAAACCCAGGTGAGCATGAGCAGGATTTCACTTTAATGTTTAATCATATAAATTCTTGCATGAATATTCACATTTACCCTTTTTTACTTTTTCAGGGTCTGAAGACAAAATTTTGGCCTTAGCTAGCTCTAGTGTGAAAACCAAGGCATAGCAATTCTGCAAGATCTCAATTTCAAGTCGGTGTCTTTGCTCATAACGAGAAATGAATGTGCCAATTGATCACGTATTTTGTAAATAATCAGTGCACTTTTAGGTGTTACTGTAGACACTAACACTTTTCAACAGTATTGTTTTATATCTGTCCACTTTTGTAAATGTGTTTTTATTTCTCCAGATGAGTGTGAAATTGTATTATAGGTACGAGCATGTGATTTGTTAATATTCTGAAGATGTGTACATGAATGTATAGGATAGTATGCAGGCAGTTCAAGAGGAATTTGCTGTTGTGATTTGTGCTGTATTTTCTTATTGGTTGCTGTGTCCATCCGTCTATGATAAAACTTGAAAATTCAAGGCCAGTTTCTCTTTTCTTTCTTTTTTTTGCTTAGCTGACCTGTGTGCACAATTTTGGACAAATCCACACAAACTAGAACATTCAAGTTATTTATAATCACAAGGATTAGTGCAGGGGTCTGCAATCCTGCACGTTGTGGATCAGGGGTGTCAAACTCGTGCCGTGGAGGCTGAGACCCTGCAGGTTTTCTTTCCAACCATCTCTCCAGCAGCTGATCTCACTGATGAGCTGCTTCCCTCAAACTGAAAGAGGTGTTGATCATTAAAATCGCCTGCTTTAGTGACCAGCTGGAAAGAAAACCTGCAGTGTCTCAGCCCTCCATGGCACGAGTTTGACACCCCTGTTTTAGATGATTCCTTCTTCCAACACACCTGATTCAAATGACCAGGATCATTTTCAGGCTCCTGCAGAGCTTGATGATGAGCTGGTCATTTGAATCAGGTGTGTTGGAAGAGGGACACATCTAAAACATGCAGGATAGCAGCCCCCAAGAACCAGGATTGCCTGCCCCTGATTTAGTGGAACCAACAGATGAAAGGGGGACAAATCTTTCTTATTGAACTTGTGCTTAAAGCTTCATTGCCAATCTCCTTTTAAAATAAAAGATTAAAAAAACAACAAACATTACACAAAAATACAGATACAGTCATAAAAAATAAAATTAAACAAAGTAAATCTGGTGCTGTAACAAGTCTCTGATATACATGCTAAACACCATGTTAAAACATTGACTTTCTAAGCTGCATAGCGCTTCACACCGGCCGCCATTTGCAGACTCAGCACGAAGACGATGGTGAAATGATCCCCCATGAAAATCTTTGGATAAATCTTTGACCAGTTAGCCTGAAATGTGATAAGAATCCACTTGATGGATTAATTTGCCATCTGCTAAACACTGCAGAAGGCCCTTCCAGCAGCCTTCGTCCCCGACCCCCTGAGAATCATACAGCTTGATTAATAGTCTGTGTGGGTTTTAACAGCCAGGGAACATGAGATCAGTTTACAGTGCCAGCTGCAGTCTGAACTGTAAACTGCAAAGTGATGAAGGCCCCCGGGGTTACGGAGAGAGAGGGAGGGAGGGAGGAAAAAATAGAAGATTGAAATAATGGATGAAATAAAAACAGCATCCACCATCTGTTCACTCACTGAATCTAAATATTATTGAGTCTTTTTAAAGTTAATTAAGTGAAGTGTCACCTTCTTTATGTCTGAAATAACTGGAGGAGTGAAGCACATTAACTGGGGAAAAACAGTGGAGACAACACCTTAGAGAATTATGGATATTTCTGTATTTTACTGATTTTTATGCATTTTCATTACCTAATGTGGTCGTGTCTTTCACAGTACCTAATGTCACAACATTTACAGCATCAATGTTGATATTCAGCTTTAAATCTTTTCTGCATTCACGCTAAAATGGATGCTGAAATAATTTACGAAGATATTCAAAAGAATAAAAGTGTAACGTCGTCTAATCAGGTGAAAGCTAGAATGGATCCAACACCCCCTGTTATGTTATAAACTCATAAACTGACTAAAGAAGCTCAGAATGTAAACTGTGATAGTTCAACAAGTATAAAAGATATTAAAATCAGAATGTAAGTGTAATAGTTCTGGACCTGTTTAAAGTTTGAATGGAGTCCGTGGCTGCAAGTATGAGTAGGAGCTGAAAGTGGAGTAAGGTGAACAGGATTGGAAGATTCCCTCCATTGAATTATGTTGTAAAAATTGCTGTAAAAAGTTGAGTATTATAAAAAGTAGAAGTAGTAAAAAGTTCAATGTAAGCACATGTGCTCTAACAGGAACAGAGGATGTAATGTAAATACATCCATAGGATTATATCTGTAATACTGAGAGTCCACAAGAAAGATTTCAGGCATATTTGAGCTGCCACGATGATGACATCACATGGGCTCACGGCTGAATCTCCACTGGTGTTGCTCTTCAGTACAGGAGTAAATCACTAAGATCCAAGTGACAATAGATTTGTTCCTGATTCTACTGTAATGACAACAGCCCACGTGATGTCACAGCATTTCAACCAATCAGAAAATTTAAATTTTTAAAATGGCAGCCTCCATGAAATCATCCTTGATGGGAGAATCCTGACGTTCAGAGAGGGATGTCTTAGTTGTTTGAGCTTTTTATTTTCAAACAACCCTTTGAATTGTTAGTTTATGTAATAATGTATCCTCCGAAGTGTGTTTTGACCATTGTTTTTCTTCTACTTTATCAGGCAAGGTACCACATTTAGTAACTTCAGTACAAAAATGGCATCTTCCCACCTTCATAAATGCAACTTTTTCGATCATTTTGACCTAGACCAGCCTGTAACCATATATAGCAACTTTCAACAAACAACTCTAACAACCTACATAATGACAAAATGGACCAATTTCAAAAAGAGACACAAGAATAAGTGTTGTTATATCTTCAGTTCTGTGCAGTGTACCCTCAGTATAAACTCAGGAAGTGCCTGAATAGAGCACAAACTGTAAAATGCAATAATTCAGAAAGTGTAAAAAAAGATATGAATGTAAATCATAGTAATGAGCTTTGTGACCTGTGGAAGTTGCTGGAAGTTCAAACTGGAGTAAGATGAAGAGGAGATTCCCTCCATTGAGTTACATCATAAAAATTTGATGAAATAGGTTGAATATTAAGAAGTAGAAAAAAAGTTTCATGGAAGAGAAGCTGTCTCTAACCCTTCATCAGGCATGTTTTCATATTTAGTAATTTCAGTGGATTATAAAACTGGCATCCTCCCACCTCTCTGTGATGCTGTATCATCATATATATTTTTTATATAAACACTTTTTGGTAAGAAAAATTTACCCTAGAGTGGAAGTAACCATATATGGTAACTTCACTGACCTTAGATTTCAACATATTAATAAAATACATACATAACAATAGAAAAATGTCTAATATCCTCCAGTAACATGACAAGGGGGTAAAGAGCTTAACATTATAATATCTGAATGGTTTCTGTAGTTGTATGTGGAAGAAGTTTGAGTCCAAAAACATTTAAAGTCAATGAAACTGACTTTAAATCATCCCAATCATTTTATTTCATATCAGTCCTTTAGTTTTATTTCATTTCCAGCCACCAGAGGGCACCAGTGCTCAACATTTCAAAACTCCTACCAGCACCACCACCACCCAGATTCTGAACTGTTTATATTAGTAGTGTGTGTGTGTGTGTGTGTGTGTGTGTGTGTGTGTGTGTGTGTGTGTGTGTGTGTGTGTGTGTGTGTGTGTAATGACTCAAAGAAAACAACAGCAGACCAAAAACTATACTCCATCATCATCCTTTATTTTGTTTACGAGCAAGCATCGACTTCACTACAATTTGCCTTTCAACTGGTAGAAAAGTGAGAGCAGCTCCAACAAGCACAAAGGAAGCATCCAACCGTCCTGGAAACATCGTCACCGTCCATTTTGAACAAATTTTTAAAAGAAAAACAAAACAAAATAAAAACAAACAAAAACAAAAGAATCTGGAGTTTCATGGATGTGTGAAACAGACAATCTGAGAATCAGTAGTGTATCACGTCTCCTTTTTTTTAATCACTCCAGTCTCACAACAACCCCACATGGAACAAACTGGTGGTTCATGCAAAGTCAGTTCCCCCCTTTTATTGTCTTAGTGTTATTACAGTATGGCTGCGTTTCAGGTTGTTAGGCAGTGACATTCATTTCAACCAACTTACACTCAGCTGAAGGGGCTGATCAGAAAGTATTTATATATGTAACCCAGAAAAAAACAGAGAGAGATGGTGGGAGTCACTGTGTGCACGTACCAGTGACCCATGTTACTTTACTAAACTGTAGCTGAAACGTGGACATGAAGTGTTTGATGAAACTGTGTGTTAGAGATGACACGCTTATACTCGTGTGAATTTTCATGCTGCCCTCAAAATCATTTCCCAACAACTCAGGCAATAGGACAACTGTTCAAAGAAAAAGAAAAAAAATCACCTTCCACTATACACAGTTAACAGTATACACCCAGGTATGCTGCCCAAAAAAAGCAATGTCATAATGTACTGTACATCTTTTTAAAGGTGGATTCCGTCAATATGATTTTTTTAGTACAATATCTATAGAAGATACAATATGGATCTACTTTCTCTACACATCAACAAGGACACATGACATCTATGTAAAATGTTTTTCACTTTTTATTAAAACTAGTGGTGGACTATTGTTTTTTTTATACGACAAACTGAGAGAAACATGTATCCCCAGCTATGTAAGAAATCTAGCATTCAACAAATAATTAAAAAAAATTGCAACAAATAAAAGAGCATGGATGAGTTTTAGTCAGTGGCAAAAAGGCACTCCCATCTCAGACCTGGCACTCGTTTTTTAAAATTCTTTACAAGTCCAAGTCCTCCTGGAGGGGAGACTGTTTACTACCACAAACCTATAATAATAATAATAATAATAAAAAAAAAAATCATAAAATGCAACTGTGTGACTCAAACCTTTAAAAAGCAGCCTGGAAACTGTCTCCAAAAACAAAGAAAAGTTTGGGAATTTAATTGATGTCGGCCTCTCAATGTGCACAATATGAACACCAGCTTCCTGATAATGCCATGTCCTGCACACTGCACTGCTCCCGAAGATCTGCTCATGTGTTTACATTTACCTCAGTACCCAAAAAAGCATGAGACAAACACTAAATAGTTTAAGTGTGAAGGTACATTTTGATCTGGTTTTTGTGAAAGATATATATATATATGTATATATATATATATACACACACAACAGTGATGGACAACAGTGTCTGAGAGGGAGGAGATCAGAGGGTCGGACACATTTTTTCCCCAATCAATTGTATAAGCTTTATACTAGAATACCAGAAGGAAAATAAGTTTACCAAATGTAAACAAATATCTTAGAACAACTCTACAGTACAGTTTTCCATGTACAATAAAATCTAGTGGTCTACTGCAAAAAAATATCTCAGAAGATGTATTTCTAAAGTGTTTTCCTGCTGTGACTCCCTCGGGTTGGACCATAAAAGACAGCGATTACTGCAGAAGCAATAAGAAAACAGTTTAAAAACATATCTAATAAATGTATTATTATTATCGTCATTATCTCGAGGTTAAATAGCCGTGCCGTGGAAAATAAATTCTGAGAAGTACTTTCATTTCACGTCTCCACCAGCCTGCACTAAAGCTCTGCCTGCCTGTCATAAATATGCTCTTTCAGTAGCTTGAAAGGGTTTTTTTCTGGGACTCGGACAAAGGCTTTTAAAGCTGCTGAGGAATTCTCGCTCTGCTTGTCCAAATACACTTGCAAGATTTTTTTTTTTAGTACCTATATTTGAAGATCAACAGCACTTGATGACCTCCTTTTTTTGTGTTTGTGAAATTCCTACACGAAATGTGGATTTGTACATTAGCTGATTACTCCGAACAAAAAAAACAAAAAAACAACAAAATCCCTTCTGTACAACAGTGAGATCTACTGGGAATGGAAAACACGAATGCCAGGAGTTAGAGCGCTGCCACCTGTGCAAGCAAAGCAAAAACAAGAAAAAAAAACAAAAACAAAAAGCATGTAAGAAGCTGAAACCATCGACCAGCTCTGCACACGAGAACGCAAAAAAGAAAATGGACACCACTTTGTCCAAGGAAACCTCCGCTTCACAGTCCTGGGTTTCTCATCATGAAGCTTTTGTACAAGCGTGATGGTGGGAGAGCGTTTTGCAGAACGTTTTAGCGACATGCTACAGCCTGTGTGACACAAATATTCTACATTACATACTGCGTCATTTTTAGATATTGGACCCCGGTGAGTAGGCCTTCACTAACACATTGACTAATTACATGGTTTCTGTATATTTACAAAATCTTTAAAAAGCAATTTATTTCTCTACACATATGACTTCCCAAATTTCCTCATGCACTAAAAGAAATAAAGAAATGAAAAGAAAATGGTTAAAAGCATCATTTTTGTTTCACTGTGGACTACAAGTCAAGAAAAACTCAAGTCAAAAGCTATTTTGTGAGTTGAGCTGCAAACAAATCTAAAAGCATTAGCAAAGAATTTACATCAGGAAAACAAAAAGTATTATTCTGCTGTTGAAAGCCGTACGTCTGAGAGAGAGAGAGAAAAATCAAAGTGCAGGGTTGGCTTCCTCACACAGTTCAAAACAAATGTAGGCCAAGTTTTCCTGGGAATTAAAATATAATAAATAAAAAAATAAAAAGTAAAAATCAGCAATCCGGTGATGACTACACTACACTGAGTACCACCACTAAGATAACAACAGGAAAACCTGGACCAGATATACGCTGAAGGGAATTTTTGTTTTTCCTTTTCTCTTTTTTTTTTTTTGTTGTTTTTTTTTTACATCATGGCTCCTAGATGTGAAACGGCAGGGAGGAGGGTGTGTGTGTGTGTGTGTGTGTGTGTGTGTGTGTGTGAAGCAGTGAGTGTGTGTCAGAGCTTGTGTTGAGTGCAGTGTGTGTGTGCGCGTTGGTTTAGTAGGTGAGGGTGGAGTCGTCCCACTCCAGCTGCTGCTGTCTGCTGGCCCCCTGCTGGTCCTCCGGCTCTCCACCCTCCTCGTCTTCGCTGCTCTCTGACTCAGCGCTCGTGATGTCATCTTCCTCCTCTCCGTCCTCGCTCTCCTCCTCCTCTTCCTCCTCCTCCTCGCTGCTGTGCTGGTCCTCGTATGTCTGCAGCAGAGACAGAGAGAGCGGAAGAAAGAGGAACCATCACTCTCTGAGAAAACAGGCCTCACGCAAGAAACCATTTATCAACAAATGTTCTGGTTTTATTTGTATCCAGGATTTGTTCTTATTTTATTTATGACCCACTCAACACTGTTTTCTTATATTTGCTCTTCTCTTTGGGAAGAGAAAATTCTACGAGTGGTGGAGAGCACTCTTATCAAGATGAAAAAAATATCTCATTTTCACAGTCTACATATTATTTGTCAAACACCAGGAAACATGCTGAGAAAAAATATTTTAAGCCGTTTATATAATTCAATCATTTCCAAGTTAAATATGCAGAAGCTTCCTTCATCAACTACTTGATTCATAAATTCATCTCTGACATTGACTCCCTGATCGCTGTGTCTGCAGTGGAGTCTGACCGGACACCTGTCAGCTCCACCTCCACAAGTCTTGCAGTTTTTGGACGACTTGCAACACCACCTCCTCCTGTCCTACTCCTGTCCTCCTCCTGTCCTGCTCCTGTCCTGCTCCTGTCCTGCTCCTGTCCTGCTCCTGTCCTGCTCCTGTGCTCCTCCTGTCCTGCTCCTGTGCTGCTCCTGTCCTCCTCCTGTCCTGCTCCTGTGCTGCTCCTGTCCTCCTCCTGTCCTGCTCCTGTGATGCTCCTGTGCTGCTCCTGTGCTGCTCCTGTGATGCTCCTGTCCTCCTCCTGTGATGCCCCTGTCCTCCTCCTGTCCTGCCCCTGTCCTGCTCCTGTCCTGCTCCTGTCCTGCTCCTGTCCTGCTCCTGTGCTGCTCCTGTCCTCCTCCTGTCCTGCCCCTGTCCTGCTCCTGTCCTCCTCCTGTCCTCCTCCTGTCCTGCCCCTGTCCTGCTCCTGTCCTGCTCCTGTCCTGCTCCTGTCCTGCTCCTGTCCTGCTCCTGTGCTGCTCCTGTCCTGCTCCTGTCCTGCTCCTGTGCTGCTCCTGTCCTGCTCCTGTGCTGCTCCTGTGATGCTCTTGTCCTGCTCCTGTCCTCCTCCTGTCCTGCTCCTGTGATGCTCCTGTGCTGCTCCTGTCCTCCTCCTGTCCTGCTCCTGTCCTGCTCCTGT
>OOFC01004902.1:2915-22239 GCA_900323345.1 Pseudochromis fuscus
TATTGGATTGGTAAAAAAAAAAAAAAAGCTTTTTTTTTAATTGATTGAGAGTTCTAATACTGCAAAATGAAAATGTGGTAACAGTATTGTAAACAAATAAAGAATACAACAATAAAAAAACGCTCCAGCTGCCAGTAAGTTACTGCAAAATTTACATCAGTCTTGTACAGCGTACACAATATGATAAATAGATGCACTGGCTGCCATAGTTTCATGATAGAATAGAAAATCTTTTATTTAGGTGAATATGTTGTTTTATTTATCTATTTTATCCAGGTTAATTCCAGCTTAGCTATTTCTAAATGCCATTATTTGCATTTTTTAATAGCATGAAGACTTTAAATATGCTTCCTTTTATAATCACTTAGTGTTTATTTAATGTTAACTGTATGTTTGGTCTGAGAGTAATTTAATTTCGGTACTCAGTGTACCCGATACAGATCTTAGTATTGATAATAAAGCAAACTTTGACTTTGACTTAAAGCTGTACGTATTTTCAGTATAGCCTCACAGACTCACTGCACACACATACTGTTTTTATTACTATTATTTGCTGATTGTTGTATGTGACTCATCTCTTTTAGCATTCTTCTTATTTCCACCTTTCCTTCAGCAGATGATGAGGAAAACCATGGCAGCAGTCAGAAGCTGCATCACGGTAAGAATGGACGCCACCCTCCTCCTCCTTCTGGAAACCGAGAACTACCAGCCACCAGGGCTCCTGTGGCCAGGACCTATCACCACGGCAACCATGGGGCTCCAGGGTCCCTGCCCGGTTTCCCTCGGCAAAGTGAGTCCAGGATGTACAGGGTGCCAAGCCTGCAGAGACACTGAGAGAGTGAAAACTGTATACTGGCACTTTACTGAGAAATTTGTGTTGAAGACAAAGGAGTGGGAACAATGAGAGGAATGCTGGTTTGATACCAATGCGTTTTTCCTGAATTAAAGTTTTTTCTTTCAAAGAGTGTACTCCTGATAAATAAATGTAAGCATTTTGAATTAGCAGTAGCCACTTTGTTTGTCAAGTTGAAAAGAGCTGAGTTTATTTAAATGTTGCATTACAAACTGTTTATCAATAAATTTGTGAATTCAATTTGCTAAAAAACTTTCTAACTTGAACATTTTGTATGGAGCAGAAAAAACAGAAAATACATGTATTCATGCTGCACTTGTTTTTCATCTTTACAGCATATACAGAAGTCTCTGTTGTAGCTCTATTTAGATAAATCTTTCCATATATATTTTCCATGATATGTTAAAATGTTAATGTTTGCTTTACATGCATCATCTTCAACCCTATTATATGCACTAACCACACATTTACTTTGCTTGTTAATCTCAGAGGATCTTTCAATTTATAAATGAATAAGTTCATTTATTTTCCCTTGGCCCCTCAGACACTGAGCACAGCTGTCCTTAGACCTGTGACTGGGCCAAAGTATTAAACTATTCATTAGACACAGAGGCCATTTAACCCAGCTAGCTGGGCTTAAATGGATCTTAAGTCATCTTTGGCTGGACTTACACACTCAACTAAAAACAGTTTTTCAGCTTTAAAATATAAATATAATGCCCTGAATGAGCTCTGAAACTGGAAAACACATATGAAATATGACAGATAGGTTTTTTTTGGGGGGGGGGGGGGCAACATTGAAATAATCTAATCTGTGCCAAACATTTAGATTTGACCCTCATCATGTAGCTGAGATGTCTGACTCGGATCATCTGATAACTTCAAGGCCATATCCAGTGTCTCATAGCTGATTGCGCTCTGCACTTGGGAGAAACTGAGCGGCCCTGTCAGTCAACCTGACATCCAGCTTATCTACCAGTCAAATCTAAAAATTACAGCATTGTGCATCGTTAGTGAAACTTTTTACAACATGACAGTCCACACATACAAAAAGTCAACGCGTCGTTTTGTATAGATTGAAATTGACAATCCTTTCGGTGTAAGGGTGAAAACTGTTTCAATCATTTACGACAATCACTCAACAAGCTCATAAAGCAGCTGACATTAAGTTACTGTGTCAGTCAAATCCACTTCCATTGATGCTCATGATCAATTCATGGCAGGTAAGCATTAAGTATTAATTGTTCAGTTATTTGAGATCCAGAGAATGGAGTAACTCCCTATGCTTTGTTTTGTTTTTTTATCAGGACTGTCGATCGCATGATTTAATGAAGGATGGAGGAGAGTTTGATAAGCAATAAAAAGTCTCCCTCTTCTCTGTTTACTGGGGTCATAATCTGCCTCACTCACTATTTATTAAGGTAATACCAGCTCCTTGATGCCCCCAGTTTCACCTTCCCACTGGAGTTGTGTGTTGGCTCCGTCCCAGTCTCCCTTAATGCTGGTACAATGTGGCAGAAAACTGAGCCATGACGGGTTGCACATTACCGGATATCTCAATGTCCCCGCTGCACTGCGATGGACATCTCTTATTCACTAACACTAATGAAGGGAGGAGTGAGACATTGCGGCGCTACAAGCACTGATTTGACTGATTGGATGGTGTCCAGTTTTGCTTTTGAGAACAAAGGTTGGCACAGAGCCTCGGTGTGAACTTGTGGAAAGTTAGATCCTTTTTAGTTAATGGATCTCCAGAATATATGCATTTGGGCCTTCTCTAAGTTATAGTATAGTGAGTACGATGGGTGAAGACTGACGGAGAGGAGTTCGGAGAGCTTTGAGGAAGTCGAGGAGCAAGGAGGACCAAGCTGGGGGAGGAGTGCGTGAAAAGGCCCAACCTCGAAAGCTTAGCTTGTCTTTCAGGTACAACTGTTCAAGCGAGCACTCATGCAACCCCCGGAAGTGTCTTAGCTGTACAGCGGTCGAGCGTCTCTTGTTTCCTCCTGCATTTTTTAAAAGGTCAGATCTGACATTTGACCATAACCAATGGTTGATTCTCACCGCCTTCACTACTCATCACTCAGTTCATACTTTCACCTCTTTCTTTCATTTTACCTCTCTGATATCACTATCTCTTTGACAGTATCAATGTCTTAAAACAATAGAAAAAATGGATCCTGAACGGTTAATCTGAAGCTTCAGCTCTGGATCTGAACAGTGCAGAGACCTTAACAGTCTTCTGCAATGTTAGTTGAATCAAGCAACTATTTTCCATAGTCACAGTCATAATGCAAAGCTCACCTTTTGTTTTCTCTGAGCAGTGTTTCCTTGTTGAGCTACAGGAGAGGAAGAGAAACATAAAGGCAGAATTTCACATTTAAAATACCCATTTAATTTGACTAATCATAAACTACTCACACTTATTAACTTGGGCTGAATTGTTTTTACACGATTCTTTGTTCTACATTACTTTTTGGCTGTTATTATTTCTACTATAATATTATATCATTATTTTGACCGTAGCTTTCATTTAGTCTTTCAACGTGCATACAGGTATGTGAGTATTGTTTTAAGGTAGACTTCAAAGCAGCGTGTACAGAGCTTAAATACAGTGACTTGTTTCACTCAGGATTACTTAAGCTTTCATCCAACTTTAATGTGGCCTGACCTTTATTTTGACATCTACAGCGGTGTCTCCTTACTGTTGCAGAAGTGGATGACGGCAAGCATCAGTTTTTTGGCGTTAGATGCCAACTGTTTACCTTGAGTGTTAAGATAATGTTTATGACAATGATGCATCTTGTTAGTCCTCATCAAATTCAAACTTATCTTCATACATATGCTTCTCTACTACATTTTGATTGACAAGCTCATTGTTGTAGACTCCTGATTATCATCTACGGGACTGTGTGTCTTGGACGGTCGTCAAGGAGCCAGGTCTTTGATCAGCCCAAACAGAGGCACACCTGTTCCTGCGTGTGTGTGTGTGTGTGTGTGTGTGTGTGTGTGTGTGTGTGTGTGGTTATGTACACTGGCTTTCTGACACTGTACCTTCACGGTCTATGTGGTGAGTGACTCATGGACGGAGATGAGGCAGAGTCAGAAGTGAGCACAAAAGGACTAACTGGAGAAAAAGAGGATATAAATAACTAAAAAAGATTCAGAAGAATGCCTCCAAAGAGGAAGAGTGATACTGCAATTAAGGTTGAAGATGGTAAGATGGTTTTCTTCTTCTGTTTTGTTGAAAACTTGCTGTAATTGATTTATTATTATTAATCCAAGAGTGTGTGGGGTGTGTTTTTATTCCTGTCTTTTAGTTGGGATGGATGTTGATGCTGCAGACAGTGGAAGTGAAGGTGAGTCTTGTTGTTTGCTTGTTGTGTCTTCTCTTATTTAATTGCAGCTAAACAAAAAGTCAGTTTTTGTGCTTGTTGTGAGTTAGGGAATATACATTGCATTATCACTGGATGAAAGTTTTACTTACTTATATCATCTATATTTGTCTAAGATGAAGCCAGGAAGAGAAGAAACAACAGAAGAGCCAAACCGCAACGTAAAGCCAAGCGGGTCAGCGATGATGAGGAAGATGAAGAGGATGAGGATGAGAACCCAAGGAGAAAAGGGCGAAAGAAGAAGGCCAAGTCCCAAGGCAGCGATGAGGATGATGAGGAAGACAAACGAAGTGTGAAAAGCAAAGGTTCAAAAGCCTCCAGGAGGAAAGCGGCTAAGGAGGAGAGTGATGAGGAGAGTGATGAAGACAAAGGCAAGAGGAAAAAAGGAGGGAGGTCGACATCTAAAAAGGAGAAAGAAGAGCAGAATAAGGAGAAGAAGGGAAATGCTAAAGGCAAAGAAGGGCAGAATAAAGGTGGAGAGAAGGGAAAGAAAAAGAAGAATGGGAAGTTGAGCAGGTGCAGTATTCTCTGAGAGATGGCTCTCACCCACCTGCACTCTCCACACACCCGTACGGGCTTCTCTCTCCACGCAGCCTCATGCAGACTCCTGCCAGAACCTCACCATGTTCTGCCATATATTCAGGGAGATGAAAGAAACAACAGTGTACATTATAGCAGAATTTTTAAACAGAATATTTAATTCCCTGAATACATGGCTTACATTTACAATATATTCCTAATAATACCTCAACCACCCAATGTGCAAAATGAATATATTCATTTTCTGTGTTTTCTTGTGTGTGACAGTCTTTGAAGAGTCACAAGACAGGCTGTGCTGTCCTATTAGATCTTTTACGAAACAATGGCGAATTTGAGTGATACAGATTTTTGGCTGCTGTGATGAGTGGTGTATTCTTATTTGCTCAGCCATTTTTTAACTGCCATTATACACAGACAACAGAGCATCTTGAGACACTGGGGGTGATTTAAAAAAAAATGAGAGTATGCAACTGCAAAATGATCACTTCATAGAGGACCTATTATGCTTATCCATGTTTTCTGTTCTCAGTACAATTTTACAGTGTTTGGTGTTCATACTACACAGGGCTTAAGTTTCAAATCATGAGATAAAGTGACGTTCCAGTAATTTCTATGAGAAAAAAGCCTAATGAAAACTCTTAGTTTCAGAAATCTCTTCCTAACGCTAAAAGTGTGACGTATGAATGCTGGCTTTTTCTGCAGTTGCTTGAATGTTGATGCTGTCTGCTTTCAGATTCTGGACCAGATTCAGACTCAAACATGCTTGGACTGGTTTCAAAAATTTACATTTCCAGTCAACAAAGTGACTTTGTATGTTTACAGTCACCTTTGGGAGAGTAGGGTTCCACCTCCTGTCATACTCCCTGACGTTAGCCAATCAGAACAAGGTGGGCTATTGAGAATTGAGGGACTGCATAAATGACCATTATAAGCTATAGAATAGAATCTTTTTTGTACTACAATCTATATAAAATTACTCTAGAGGAGGCCAAGACTATAAATATAAAGCTGGAAATGAGCATAATAGGTCCCCTTTAACTCAGGAGTAGAACTTACACAACATTCACATCATAATACTGCACAGTAGTTTTAAAATAGTACTCCATAGAACATAACAAAAGTGCCTTCCTTCAGAATATAGTGCCGCAAAATAAATATTTGTATACGTGTGTAAGTTCTTCTTTTTGGTTAACATAGTGACCTCATCAAGACGTTACACAGTAATTATCATTAATTTCAGGTTGGTTTTCTGCCAGGTCAATATTCATGTTCTTTTAGCTGTTTTTAGTCTGAAGGAAAACATATATCAAGTGTACAGAACAACTATTAAAGACTTTCAGTCCTACCAACCAATTATTTTCCAGCATAACACGGCATTTAGAGTTTATTGCCACATGCTAGTGGCTCGTTCAATACTCAAGTCAAGTCTGTGCTGCTGCTGCTTGACATTTAGATCAGTCCCCTGTAGAGCCTCGCCACGATCATGGCAAGTGACAGCTATTTCCCTTTATCAGCTCTTCTTCCTCTGAGTCTGATGAAGATTCACTGTCGGAGGGAGAGATCGCAGCCCTGAAGGAACAGGTAGAGGAGAAGAAGAAACTGATTGCTACATTAAGGAACAAACCCTGGCGCATGAAGAGGAGACTCGTACTGCTCAAGTAAAAACAAAAAACAAAGCCAGTGGCAAAGGATTGAACTCACATCCTTTACCTGTCACCTATGATTACTGTACTTCCTGGTTGTTGCTGCTGCCTTTTGTACTTCATGCAGTTTGGTTTCTTATGAGTCTTTTTCCTGTTGCTCACCATCACTCATGTCATGTGCATGTGATGTTGCCTATTCAATATTAAAACATATTCACTGCTACTTTAGCTGTTTGATACTTCTCTTTGTCAGTGCTATCAAAACTACTTTGGATAAACACAAAGTAGGTGTTTTTTAAATAGAGTGGTCTGAGCATGTTCCCTGTTTTCTCATAAAGAAAAAGATACAAGATAAAAACACTCAACAGAAACTCAGTCCTTAAAATCATGAAACCAATGAAAATGCTTAGATACACATAGATATTTATTCACTCACATTCACAGTTTTAATCAGTTATGAAACATTCTCCCATATGTGACATACACATGATGACAGCTGTCTATGAATCTCAGGCCAACACACACGCCTGGCTGTAGTTCAGCCTGTGAAGACAGGATGTGGACTGTATTACCAGGTCCATGGCAGCTGGGATGTGTAGGATAGTGTGATTAAGTGTGTGTGTCAGTGTGTATGTTTCTCTATGTACAGAACAGTGTAGGCAGGTTTCTGGATAGGGAACTCGATAGTGGATCTGCCTTAACTTTTTCATGAGCTTGACACTGTTTAATGCATGTTGTTGTGGCTGATTGACCTCAAACTTGCCAAGTCTTCCTGCCGATGCTCTTAATGTATGCAATGTATCATCAATTAGTAAATCATCCCAAACCTGCTCATTCATTGATCGGTTAGGTAATTATTTTTCAGCTGGTTGTTTGTGTCTTCTCTGTCTGGTCCAACAGGGAGGCCCAGGAGTTTGTTGAAAAGTTTGAAGGGGCTCTTGGGAAAGGAAAAGGCAGAAAGTGGTATGCATACAAAGTCATGATGACAAAGGTAATCTGCTCATTGTGCAGACTTTATTGACTTGTATTGTAGATTATATTCTAAAAATAACCATTTTAAACCTTTTTTCCTCAGAAACTCATAAAGTTTAAACGGGACTTTGAGAACTTCAAAACAGCGTGTATACCCTGGGAGAGGAAGATAAAAGAAGTTGAAAGTTGGTACCATGTAGATGTTATCTAAGAAAGAATCACAGAGCTATAACCTGAATGTTTTAATAAGCCCTCTCTAGATTTCCAAGTCATATCCTGTCTTTCCAATCACAGGTCACTTTGGATCATCTGTTGCATCCTACTTTATTTTTCTGAGGTGGATGTACGGTCTGAATCTGGTCCTGTTTGGGTTCATGTTTGGGCTGGTGGTGCTGCCGGAGGTACTGCCTTTTTCCATAAGACATGGCAGCCAGTGATGTAGAAGACACTGTACATGTTTTCAGTTTTCTTCTTTCTCACCTTCATCCCTCTCCTCTGGGTTTAGGTTCTCATGGGTCTTCCCTATGGCTCCATCCCCAGGAAAACTGTCCCACGAGCTGAGCAGGACTCAGCCATGGACTTCTCAGTGCTCTTTGACTTTGGTGTGAGGATCAGAGCTTTATTTCTCAGTTTTTTCATCATATTTCCCTGATGCAGTATTTTGGTGATCAACCAAAACACTTTGCTTTTAAATAGTAACAGCAATATGTAGTGTTGTATTGGCCAGTACCCTGCTGCCATATGACAGTTATACACTGGAAGACCATAGACTGGAATGGACGAAGCTAACATGACATCACACGTTGGTTTGTGGACTCAATTTCTGAAGCCAGGAGTTTGGTATTTGAACTTTGCATTGTTGTTGTTTGGAGCCAGAAGTGACCATATTTGGATATGAAAGAAGGAGTGAGGAAGTGGACCACTCCCCAATGTGTTTGAACCTCAAGTTGGAGACCAGAGCTATTGATCAGACTACCCACGCCCCTAAATCTTGTACTAGTATTTCATGGTTGAACATGATTTTATGACCATTCTTGAATTGAAGTGAATTGGACTTTTTTGGAGTCAGCATCTATAGTCCATAGGGAGTATTGCACTGGTTTCCACTTCAGCAGTGGCCTCATTTTGGAGCCCATTCGTCCATTTCTATATACAGTCTGTGGCAGAAACATGAACATCATATGAAATGTAAGCATGGTAACATAATGAAATGAACAAGGTTGGGAGTAAACCTGCTAATCATTATGTTAGCATGTCATTGTGAGCATGTTTGTATGTTGACATTTACACTACACAGTCTCACACTTATTCTTACTCTTGTTGAAAAACATGGGAAAGATGGTTTACTTTTAGTGAGTGATTTGTCTCTCTAGGTATGAACATCTCTTTTTATATCTTCAACAGGGATACTGCAAGTACTCCTTTTTGTTCTATGGATACTACAACAATGATCGAACAATCGGGTTACTGCAGTTCAGACTTCCTCTGTCGTACCTCCTTGTGGGTGTTGGAATTTTTGGATACAGCCTGATGGTTGTCATTAGAACGTAGGCAAGACACACAATTGCAGGCAATCAGACGTACATTAAGCAAAAGGTGATGTTTTATGGTTGTATTTCTTTTTTTATGGTCTGTGTTTTCAGGATGGCTCGTAACTCAAATGAAGGAGGAGATGGGGCAGAGGAGGGGGAGTTCACCTTCAGCTGGAAGATGTTCACCAGCTGGGACTACCTGATAGGAAACCCTGAGACTGCAGACAATAAGTATGCCTCCATTACCACCAGCTTTAAGGTTAGCATGAATGGGATATGAAAAGTGGAGCATGAAACTTAAAGAGATTTATTTTCCTTTATCTAAATATGTTGTTGTCTGTACTGTAGGAATCCATCGTGGATGAACAGGAAAACCAGAAGGATGAGAACATTCATCTCCGACGTTTCCTCAGGGTTCTTGCAAATTTTATGATCCTGTGCTGCCTTGGAGGCAGTGGGTATCTCATCTACTTTGTGGTGAAACGTTCTCAGGACTTTGCTGAGATGGATAATGATGAGCTCTCATGGTTTGAAAAAAACGAGGCAAGTTTACACAGAACATTTGTTTTCTCCCTTTTCCTAACAAGCTTTTGAAATATCTCCAAGTGAACACACAGAGCTGAGGAATGTTGGGAAAGTTGAAGCTTGAAAATACGATCAGTAATTCTCCTGTCTTGTGAACTGCACCAGGTGGAGTTTGTGATGTCTCTACTGGGGCTGGTGTGTCCTCCTCTGTTTGAAACCATCGCAGAGCTGGAGGATTATCACCCCCGTATTGCCCTCAAGTGGCAGCTGGGACGAATCTTTGCCCTTTTCCTGGGAAACCTTTACACCTTCCTCTTTGCACTGTTTGATGAGGTTACTGCCAAGGTATGCCAGATGTGCCTGTATGTGTGGGTTACTGCTGCTGAGCAGGTGTGATACTGTTATATATACACCCTACCATTCAAGTTTGGGGTCACCCGATAAAACCAATGGTTTTGCAATGACAACAAAGACCATGTACAGACAAAGGGCCACCCAGCTTGTTCTACATGTTTAACTCTGATTACATATGTTTCACACTACAGGCCAACATGACTGAAAACTCCCACTGTCAAACACAGGAGAGCAAAAGTTATGGTCTGGGGATGTT
Organism: Pseudochromis fuscus; assembly: GCA_900323345.1. NCBI lineage: Eukaryota > Metazoa > Chordata > Actinopteri > Pseudochromidae > Pseudochromis > Pseudochromis fuscus. The sequence goes on from OOFC01004902.1 coordinate 12,983, forward strand.
TTGCTTATTCAGAGAAAATTACCCAATATCATCTTGGAAATGGACATATTTTCATATAGTTGCCAACACCAGGATAGCTCAGCAAGGAACACAAAACTGTAAATATATTATTGTTAATTGTTGAGGATAATAGTGGGATAAATTAGCAGTGCTGGGAGCCAGATATGCTAAATCTGTTTCAAGAGTTTGTTTATATAGGTAACAGTGGGGAAAAAGCTAGCTAGGTCACTGAAGTTAACAAAATTCACCTTCCAGTACCCCGTAACCTCACATTTTGTGTCTGGTAAAAAAGCGGGAAAGTAAACATGACAGTAATTGTGTTGTTGATTGAAACAATTCATTAATAAATATAACATAGTACACATCATGTATGTTGTAAATTGGCTTGTTGCCCTTGTAGCTAGCTTACAAAGTAGCTAGTAAGCTAGCTACTTTGCTAACAATGCTAACAGGCCCACCTGTTGACAAACAATCCATAAAACACGTGGCTGGATTTCAGGCAGTTTGACCAGCAATCATTCACTATTTGCTCGACAAAAATTAAGCTTACCTCGAGGTGTTTCTTCTAGTTAGAAGTGAAGTCTTTGGACAGAAAAGCGTTTGCATGGCTGGATGGGTAAAATGTACTCCATGAAATAAGTTAATGTTGTTCTGTTTTTTAGTTGGAGAGAGAAAAGTCAATCAAGAATGCCACTGAATGGGCTTTAAATCAGTATTACACCAACTATAGCACCTTCTACAACACCACAGATGTGCCTCCTCCAGATGTGCACCCAGCCGATGTCATTAGAGGACCATGCTGGGAGACGGGAGTGGGAATAGTCAGTAATGGCATTTTACATTGTTGTCCATTATGAATTGTTAGGAACTGAAGGGACTTATCTATTTGTTTGCTTATTTATAATTTTTTTTTTATTACTTTGCAGGAATTTGTGAAGCTCATCGTTTCAGATGTGCAGGTGACCTATCTGACCATCCTGATTGGAGACTTCCTGCGAGCTGTCATTGTTCGCTTCCTTAACTACTGCTGGTGCTGGGACCTGGAGGCTGGATTTGTGAGTCCTCACACTTTGTGTCAGTGTGTTTTGTTTGGCTAAAATATGAAATAATTAATAGTTTCTTTTTACTTATAAATGGTTATACATTTGTCCGGGACGTACACCATGTTAAAACAAATTCCAAGTTCAAAGTTTACACTGCATCAATATTCAAGGCTGAAATTTGTGTCTGCGGTCATGTAACTGAATGTGGATTTCAAGTAGCTTCATCAGTTCAATGAATATTTATATCACTGTATAGCTACAATGTCATTCAGCTATTATTGAACACTGTGTGAGTACAGCACAGTTTGTTGTGGATCCAAGTCAACCTGATACCATACAATGACATCTGGCAAGACAGGTGATCCCAAACATTGAGAGACACAGGACACTGCAATGAGAACTTAATTACAGTGAGAGAGACACACAGAGAGAGCAGAAAAAAAGCAAAGTGTATTGACCTGCTGTTTATTTATTCAGGTGAACATGCTAATCATGTTGCTGTGTTTATTCCAGCCATCATACGGAGAGTTCGACATCAGTGGAAATGTACTAGGGCTCGTCTTCAATCAAGGAATGATATGGTGAACTAATCTTATTTTACCTCCTTCAACACTCAGTCAGAGATTCTCTAATGACATGAACAGTTGTTTAATAAGCTTTCCCCTGCTGAAATACAGCTCATGTTTATTTGTGGTCATTTTCCAATAGGCCTATAATTAAGAAATAGAGAGTGGCGCTCCTGTTTCATTAAATCTGACGTGTTATTTGTTTAACTATTGGGACCAGACATTAACAAGTTACATCATATCATTAATTAGAAAACTAGATTTATGGAAAGGATATGTTCAACGTGAGGTTATTATGGTTCTTTTGAAATAATGTTGCTAAATCTGCTGCCTTCCTTAGGATGGGAGCATTTTATGCTCCAGGTCTGGTGGGTCTGAACGTGCTGCGTCTCCTGACCTCTATGTACTACCAGTGCTGGGCGGTGATGGCCTGCAATGTTCCACATGAGCGAGTTTTCAAGGCCTCACGGTCCAATAACTTCTACATGGGCCTGCTGCTGCTTGTGTTATTCCTTAGCCTGCTTCCTGTTGTCTACACTATTATGACGCTGCCTCCGTCCTTTGACTGTGGGCCATTCAGGTCAGTAGGATGTAGAGACAATGGATCTTAGACTGATAAATGTGAAATATCAATTATTATTACAAAGTTAGGGTTGACTCTTTGGCTTTGCATTTTTAGCAGGGCCATAATGTTTTGTTTTTATTTATTTTATCTGAAACAATTTCAAACTTAGCCAGCGCACAGGTACTATTTGTTTCTTGGTCATTCTCTGCAGCTATTGTTGGATTGTTTTGCTACCAGAAGATTGTGATTTTTAGCCACAGCTTCACTTGTGATGTTTCAGATGTTTATTTTTTAATAACATTAAATTGTTTTGTATTGAAAATTGTGTGATGCAGCCCACAGCATGTCAAACCTGAGCCAAATTTCATTCTGGGACAATAAAGTTTAACCTTAATCTTAACCTTAATAATAATAACTTTATTAAATGGCACTTTTAAAAACAAGCGTTTACAAAGTGCTTTGACACAAGGCAAAGACAACACGACAAAATTAAATTCAATATATTAAAAAGAAAGAAATGCAAATCAAAGGAATAAGATAAAACAAAGTAAAAATGTAACAAAACAAAATAAAACATCAGAAAGGATAAAAAATAGGTAAAAGAAAGTGTAGGGTAAACATGCTATTACTATTTTAGTCATTATCATAAATATTGGATTGGCAGTTACCACACAGATTTCACAAAACAACTAAGATTTTCAATTAACTTGTTTCATTTTTAGATGGACATGTACATTACCATTAAATGTGGACATACCAGAGTTAGCTCAAACTTTTAGCTGAGTTTGTTACAAGTGTCCTGTGTTTGATCTCTCTGTTTTCCCCCAGTGGTCAAGAGAAGATGTATGACGTGGTTATGGAGACTATAGATCAGGATCTACCTGCTTTTATAGGGAACATATTTACATATGCCACCAACCCTGGACTAATCATGCCTGCTGTCCTCCTCATGGTGTAAGTATGATTTAAAAATATATGCATTTTTCTGTATCTCCTAAGTCATTGTGTGTATAATTAAGTGTGCATTTATAAATGTGCAAATTGGCTAAAGCCTTCTGCACACTGCTAATTTAGTTCAAACCGGCTATTGCATCTAATATTTTCTGACATCATGTTTTTGTATGAATGTTGTGGGAATTATAAAATAACAGATGACGATTTGCATTGCTGTGTCACAATGTGTATTTTTTGATGATGCTACACAGGGGCACCAAAGTCTGTCTTTTTTGGCAAAGCATTGTAAAATGTTTACAGCCTAAAACACCTGGAATAGTATATGCAATTGTTTGAAAGTTATAGCATAAAAAGCCTCCTGTCTATTGCATTGTGTCCAAACTCTGACTACCTACAATAAAAGACTTATACTGTATAATAGGTTGGCCCTCTACTACCTAAACGCTGTGTCAAAGGGATACCAACAAGCAAACATGGACCTTAAAAGGAAGATGCAAATGGTCAGTATGAGTGTTGTTTGTCTTTCTTCACAAAATGTCCTTTGTTCAAGATTCAATCAAACAAATGACTGTTGGATTTCAATGATTGACACTTTAGGCCCGAGATGAGGAGAAGAACCGCAGGAACAACAAGGACAGCACTAATCAGGTGATGAAAGACTTGGAGGACCTGCTGCCAAACAAGTCACTAATACCACCTCCCACAGAGGAAGAGCCACCTCCACCGGGTACATTCACACACTTACATATTAGCTCATTGCATATTGTATCAGCCAATTTGCAACTATTATCCTCACCACTTTTTTGTGCTCTCCATCTGTCTTTTCAGATGTTGTAGTTGAAAAGAACAGCAAGTCTACCAAAACAAAGCCAGGTTCAGCAGGAAAAGGGGTCAATTTGCAAAAGGAGGTGTCACTGGCTGCTCCAAACCCCAGAGGCCCAGTGACCCGGAGTCCAGGACCAAGGGGAGGGCCCCCTGGGAATGCCAGGGGGCCTCAACCTGGGCCTGGTAGGGGCAGAGGTCGAGGTGCACCTCAGAGGAGATAAGAGACATAATGCATGATCCCAATGCAGACAATACAAACACCTCTCTACAAACAACAGATGGAGGCTGACATAATAGCAGTTTTAATCTGACTTTTTTTTTAGGTTAAATATAATGACATAAAAATTATTTACATATCCTAAATTGTGTACATATTCATTCAATTAAATTTACAACCAAAAAAATCAGTCATCTCATTGGATAGTTGAAAAGCCTTCGACATAGGATTTTCCATCCACTCATCCTCTGTACCTGGATTATCCAGTAGAGGGTGCATGCTCACACTCACACTAGAATTGTCAATTAACTGAACAGGACACGCATGTTTTTGAACTGTGGGAAGAAGCTGGAGATACCCTCTGAGAACCTACGCAGGCACAGGGAGAACATGGACACTCCCTGAACCTTCTTGCTGCACCACTGTGGTGTAAACATACTATTCAATGAATCAGTTGTTTTCCTGTAAAAAGTCTGCGATTATTACAGTGGTTTAATTTGAAGATACAGAAACTGCTGTTTAATCTGTATTCCATGTCAACAAAAACTATGACACAATAAGTTATAATACAGAAAAACAGCAAGAAGTGAACTTCTGATCAGCTTTACTGCATTGAAATCAGTGTAAAGTTAACTGGTTATCAATATGGGTCAACACTTTTATTGATTTCATTCTGAAATCCCTGTAAATAGTTTGTAAATTGAATTTCTATGTTTTTTGTATGACACATATTAAAATATTTTATTTCTGACAAAGTGCTATTGAATTTGTTACCCCTGAAAAAAATAGACTTTCTAAACTATAAGCACATGAGACACACCACAATAGGGAGGGTACTGTCCACTAAGCTTTACACTAGAGGAACCAGGTAAATAAAAGTCGTAATCATCACAACATCCACTGACAAGATACTATAAAAAACAGCATTTCTCAACAGATATATCAGGAGTATATGTACAACAAGTGACAAAGACTTGATGATTACTTCTAAAGGTCTGAAGGATATGAAGTTAAGGGGCAACAGAGATTTTAAAAGACAGGAAAAAGCTGTTTCAAGAGTATTATGAGTTCTTCTGTGAGACTTTGATGGTGACTGCCTTGACCTCTGTGTACTCCTGAAGAGCGTATTCCCCCCTGAAATAAAAAAAAACCAGCACTGATTATGAAGGAGAAAGTGTTGCATTTTCTCATGTTGATGCTTTCCCTCCTTACATTACCATTCACCAGTCAAGTTACAATGTATGCATGAATATGACAAGCACAGCTGGCTACTGTATGATATATAACACACAATGGTATCACTTACAGTTCCCTCCCATTCCCAGACATTTTGAAGCCACCAAATGGGCACTGAGCACTCATGGCATTGTAGCAGTTCACCCTAGAAATAAAAAATTAATCAGTTTCAACTCATTGCTTATCAATTAAAGGCTGTTTGCTATAAATTTTATTAAATGCATATTAAAAAAATGTGTCATATTCCAAAACCTAATACACATTTGCTGTGCAGATTTGATCCATACCAGACCATGCCAGCCTGCAGAGCAGAGGAGACCGTAAGAGCCTTGTTAATGTCATTAGTAAACACCCCTGCTGCCAGGCCATAGTGTGTGGCATTGGCTCTCTGGATGACTTCACTGATGCTCCGGAAACTCATGATCTGCTGAACCGGACCAAAAATCTGAGAGAGGAGAAAATGTGGGAAATGTTATTGGCAAGGATGATGACTTTTATATGAGCAGATGAAGGCAAACAAAGATAAACACATCCTGTTTAGTAATGGGTGTGTTCACACTTCATTGTTTCATGAGTTTTGGGTGATCGGATCACAAGTAGACAGCCGAGACGCATCTGTATTCACACCTGCATTCAGCATGTGTCTCCAACCCTAGCGACCACCTGTTCAGATGTCACTACGAAAATGTCAGGGCCGCACAGTCATCACGTAACCGCAATCTCTCTGGTGTTGGGTTAATGAAGTTTATCTTATCTGATCTTATCAAAATGATTCATGAACTACTCTACATGTATGGGCTTTTCCAAATGTTTCAGGTGAGAGGACAAAGTTGTTTATGAGTTGCAAATGAGCGCAAAGGGAGACAAAGCAGACATAACACAAAGTAGCATCATTCTCTGTCACGTTATCAGGGCTGCATTAGCGCTGCATTAGGGCGCATTAGCGTGCACACTACAAAAGATATATGGTCCCATGATTCAGACCACCTCCACATGTGGTTTGAGTGATTGGATGCGTTTTGGTAATCGTTCACATTTGTATTTAGTTCGGATTAGCACTGTCCCCTTGTGATCTGATCACCCGAAACACATGAAGCCAACCATGTGTGAACAGAGTCAATGTGTACTATCGAGTGTGGGGGTAAGTACCTCCTCTTTGGCGATGCGCATATCATCTGTGACATTTGAGAAGATGGTGGGCTGGATGAAAAGACCCTGCTGACCCCATGCGGACCCGCCACACTCCAGCGTAGCTCCCTCCCTCTTGCCACTTTCTATCAGGTCAATTATTTTGTCAAACTGCTTCTGGTCAATCTGCAGAAAACAGTGGCTAAAATTAACACTTTCTATCAGTTTGACCTGTTAGTGTATCAGTGGTCAAATTGATTAGTGTACCTGTGGTCCGTGGTCCACCCCTGGCATGAGAGGGTTTCCTAGAACTTTGGATCTGGCCCTCTCCACACTGCGGCGGACAAACGTCTCATAGATTGGCTCCTCTACAAACACCCTGGATCCAGCCAGACAGCACTGGCCCTGGTTAAAGAACAGACCACTGTGGGCCTGTTCCACTGCGTACTCTACTGCATGACAGACATACAAATAAAGCCTGAAATGATGCAGCTCGACTGTTGACAAGAATGGCTCCATGTTGTTTGCTGCCATTGTCATTTAACACTTCATAAAAAATTTGACCAGAAGTGGGATACTTAGCAGCAATATGTTGCCCTATAGAAGGTATGGAAGATTATCAATGTTGAAATTTTCTCCAATTTGTCTTCAGAAAGTCTAATTTGATGCAATGCCACCCTCATTTTTATTGATTTGCTTTGTGCACCTTGAACAATCTGTGTATTCAACAGTCATTTTAAAGCTTTTTGCCTTGATTAAAAATATACAGAATCATGAAATGTTCACTGTAGGGCATGAAGAAGCTACAGGTTTAAAAAACACATACTCACAGTCACAGTCTGCAAAGACAATATTTGGGTTTTTTCCACCAAGTTCTAGCGTCACTCTTTTTAGGTTGCTTTCACCTGCAGCCTTCTGTATGAGTTTCCCAACCTGGCAGCAAATGACAATAATGAGATAATAATAGTTACATTACAAATAGGAGGAAAGGACAATAAAAAAGCAAAAAAGAGAGGTGGTATTTTTCAACAGATACTAACAGCAGTAGATCCAGTAAAGGCAACTTTGTCTATGTCCATGTGGTGGGAAATGGCAGAGCCTGCGATCTGACCGTAACCTGGCACCACGTTCACCACACCTGGAGGAAACCCAGCCTGAAGAAGAGTTTCATAGACAGAGAGAGAGAGAGAGTCACTACTAATCATCCTCAACTAGACTTTGTACTTTTATAGCTTCATAGGTCTTGACAATTTCTGAATGCAGGTTTATGGCTTCTGTCCACATCTATTATCATTGTTGTGGGTAAACAGTAATAATCCAAGTACCTCTTTGATGAGTGCAGCCATGTGCAGAGCTGATAATGGGGTCTGTTCTGCAGGTTTGATGACTACAGTGTTCCCACAGCACAGAGCAGGAGCAATCTTCCACACAAACATCATCACCGGGAAGTTCCACTGTAGGTCAAAGGTCAAGTCAAACATGTTTGAGTTGTAAAGACATGAGGAACTAAACTTTTCATCTTAAACTGTTTGTTCAAAAGCATTAATATGATAATAATGAATTTATTAAGAGACGATTGTGACACAGCCAGATCAAATCATCAAATATACCGACTTCAGGTCAAACAAACCTTCAGGTCAGGTGTTATGCCCCAGCTAGGGGTGCCTGAGACGCAACATGAGAGGCCCCCATCTTCCCTCCAGTCCCAAGTAGCCACAACAACAAATCGGTATCAAGGATAAAGAATGTGTGTTTATTTACAATAATGTGATGATATAACTGAGCCAGACTTCAGGGTGGACTAAGGCCAAAATAACAAACCAAAGAATCCTGTCTAGAACATAAACGAATAACCTAATAACTCAGAGGAAACAAATGACAACAACTTACCTCCCTAACTAAATAAACAGGAGAAAACAGATGTTAACCAAACTGGCAGTCCACCCCTACCACTCAACAGAAACTAACACCAAGGATCAGGTTAAAAGATTTACCAGATTTCATAAACTAAAAATACAAGTGAAAAAAATTTAAATAACCTAATGATACGCTTTCATTAAGTACAATCTGAAGTTTGTCATGGCTATTAAATTGGGTGTGTTGCATATCCAGTCTGTGTAGAGTTTCTACAAAATTATTTCTGTACTTACGGGAATGATCTGGCCACACACTCCAATGGGCTCATGTCGTGTGTAAGTAAAATAGTCTCCATCTAAAAAAAAAATTCAAACATCTCATTCATTATAGCGTTGACCACATTCCACCTTTTATTAAGTTGAAATACATTTGTCAGACATGGAAATACTTATATATTATAATTATATTTTTAAACCATCACTTCAACTTGTCAGGAGTTCATGCATTGATGACTAAGATGTCCACTCACCTACAGGAATGGTTTTGCCATGAATCTTGTCTGCCCAGCCACCGTAATACCTCAAGGTCTTGATTGTGGCCATCAGGTCAACAAAATACGCCATGAGAAACACTTTGCCACAGTCCAGAGCCTCTAATGTCTAGAAAACAAAAACACAGTTTACAAGAGAAATAACTTCATGGTGATGAACCAATTAGGGTTATGCGTGTGTGTGTGTGTGCGTGTGTGTGTGTGTGTGTGTGTGTGTGTGTGTGAATGTCTGTGTTTCTCACTGCCAGCAGGATCCAGTCTCTCTCCACTAAGTCTGCCAATCTGTTAAGCAGACGACCCCGGTCTGAAGCGTTCA
>OOFC01004902.1:22500-42547 GCA_900323345.1 Pseudochromis fuscus
ATCTGGTGTCCACTTACACATCCAGTGTGTGGGTGTGAGTCCTATCTCCCAAACATGGAAGATGAACCTTGTTTCTGCAGAGGAGGCTGTGTCCACTGTGTTAGTACAACATTTACAGACTGTGTGTGTGTGTGTGTGTGTGTGTGTGTGTGTGTGAATGTCTGTGTTTCTCACTGCCAGCAGGATCCAGTCTCTCTCCACTAAGTCTGCCAATCTGTTAAGCAGACGACCCCGGTCTGAAGCGTTCATGGATCGCCACTGTGATCCTATTTGGAAGGCGGCTCTGGCACTTCTCACTGCCGTGTCCACATCTTCCTATAAGAGGTTCAAGTTGAAGAGGTGGCCACTGAAATCTAACCAAGTCAATTCTATTTATACAGACTAATTAATAGATCAAATCACAAATTTGCCTCAAGGGGCTTCACAGTCTGTGCAGCATACAAAATCAGATCCTTGATTTGGATGAACAAAAATTACCCCCCGAAACCCACTGATGATATAAGGCAATGTAATGGACTTGCTCCAAAAACTTGTAAATTCCTGCCAGTACAGATCTTAAAATTGTATTTATTGGTAATATGGGTTATTATGTGTAGTTTACTCACTGTGTCAGCCTCCTCCACTTCACACAGTAGCTCCCCTGTGGTGGGATTATACACAGGAATCTTTCTGCCGCTGCTCGACTCATGCCACTCGTTATTGATGAACAACTGAGATACCAGAGGAGAATTAGAAAAAAATAATACACACAGAAACAGACTCTTCAAGTACATTTTTCCCTTCAAGTGGTGTCCCTCCTGCTTGTTGTCTGAGAGCACATCAAAGACAGGCCTAAACACATGGTGCAGTGTATCAGCTCTTTTCAACCTGATGAAAGTCATAACAGGCTCCCTGTAATTTAGCTGAAGTCATTTTGCCTGCTTTGATATTTTCTGTGAGATGCATCTGCGTGCTGATCAAGATAATTACTGTGTCCCAACTAATAAAGGTCCAGTAAATATTTTCCCAGATTCAATTGTTGAAATTACTTTTACTTCCTTCTCTGTTACAAGCAGACACACCAAATCTTCAGTTTTATTTTGGGCACAAAACATAAATATTATATTACCTCATCACTGTTACACAACACCTTATTAAAGAGCAACTCAGCAACTTATCAACTAAGTGACTTGGTTGAAGATAGACTAGATGAAAAAACTCCCCAGCTCCCCAGAAAGACTGTTTCACCCACATGAATGTACAACATACACAAGGATGAGGGAATAATGAACACAAAATCATAACTGCAGCTTTTGCATTTATTTGGCTTGTCTGTTTATTGTCCTTGACGTCCTGTTGTAAGACTCCTGAAAGTATCACTGTGGAGTGGATTAACTGAGAAAACCTGATGCATGCCAACAGTAGCTGAATTGCATACACTAATATAATTGTTAAGCCCTAAGTGTCATAGTGGCAAAAATCATGAAATTGCGCTAGAATATTTTTTGTTATGAGGTAAATTGACATCTGAACCAAACTGGAGATCAGTTGTAGATCCTTAATGATGTTTCATGATCAGCTTTGAATGCTTTGCCTCTTGGTTGTTTGATGTACCTTACCTTAGTGTAGAGAATAGGGAGGTCTGTAATCGGAGTGGGTAGGACATTTGTCTTTGATCCGTCTATATGCTGTGATTTGAGATCCCGGTTTGGACCCTCGTGGTTACACCCGCTACCAGACTGCTGCTCGAGGCCATTGGTGGGCTCAGAGTTCATATTGGCATGTTTTCCCTCTGAAGAAGACACAAGTGGAAGTCAGTCTTACTCAGGCCTCTTTAAATGCACTCGCCTTAAATGCACACATGCAAGTTTACACATACGCTGGTCTTCATTTGTGTGCATTTGATTGTGAAAGTTAATGTCTGGATCACTGACTTTGAAAAGTTCTTCTCATGTAACCCTGAGAATAAGATGCAACCCCCACCCAACACTGTACACAGAACCTCTGCCAAATGAGGAACTGGCATTGTCAGCAGGGTAACACCAAACGGTCAAGGGTCATGACTGGCACCGCAAAGCCGGGCTGGATCTGAGTAGTGGAGTAAACCTCATTTGGACATAAAGGATCAGAGAACAGCAAGATCCAGGCTGGGGCAAAACACTACCTGTGGTGTGCTTCATCACATTTTCAAAACAAACAAAGAAACTAAATACCCTCAAAGCTTTGATTATGCATCAGCTCAGCTGTAAGGAAAGCCTATATATACATTTAACAGTCTTCATACAAAACACACAAATATACACTGTTTAGTTTCACTAGCATTGCCTCTAATTTGGATTTTTATTCTGTGGCATAATCTAGTTGACAGAATTGTAGATGCTATGGGCACTACATTTACGTTGTCCTGAAAATGGCCTACACGTTTCTGTGTTACACATTGAAAATGACTGAATACTGAACGTTATCACAAGGTTTTATTATCATTAGAAAACATAAAGTGAAGTGTAAAAAGTTTACCTGCGGGTGCTGCTGATGAGGAGGCTTCGGTCTGCTGGACTCCGGTCACCGGCATGTTGCAGCTGCTCTCTGCCTCCTCTCACCGGCAGCTGCTTTATATACGTCCAGCTCTAAACGCCAGAAAGCAGAAAGCAGAACGAGTTCTCCTCGGTCCTCCTGCGCGCGCTAATCACCGTTCACACTGAACCAATCCCCGTTCACCCCATGTGCCCTGCGAAGGAGGCGCGCGCACGCTTCACTTAATATGTTGATGACAAGTGGTCTGGTGAGGATTGTATTTTAATATTAGATGAACAAAACGTTTATCTTTAAAAATAAATACATGTATGTATATATAGGGTTCTTTGACATGTAATAGGTTGTAGGTAATATCATTGTTTTCAGCTGATTTTTACTGGAGTGCATTGAACAGATGTAGCCTTTAAGCATTAATTAGGCCTTAGTCTTACTGTCACATTTCTCAGTTCAGAATTCAGATTCTGTAACTATTAGTTCCTTCTCCACATCATTGCATCACTTGTGCATGTTAGGAAAGTAATTTCTCATTCTTAAAAACAAATTGCAAATGCTTTGTTTCATAATTATTTTGTACAACAGTTGACTGCTTTCTACATCATCAGTTGCTGATGTCTTATTGATCAGAATTTGTTATACCTGTTCTCTGTTGAGTAGCTTAACCCCCCAAAATAATTGGGCATTAGTCACATGCACAGTCAGTACATGCAAAGTGATTAAACCATCAAGAATATTCTCTCTGTATTTCTGTTGGATTTTTTTTGTAAATGTGCCTTGAATTGATTAATTTAGCTCAAGTGAATCTTGACTTATTAACAGGAGTGTGTTTGTTAAAATGATTGAGAAACATGAAACGGACAAGTGACAAGATTATGAGGACGTTGATACTTTTGAGACTTTCAGTTCTGATCTAAGAAATGTACCAGTGTTACTGAGAAAAACTGTAATAGATTGATAACACACACTAATGCAAGTTAAACGACATCAGTAAAATAGTGATTCCCCTTAAAAATCATCCAGTGAGTACTTCACAAAATAACAATCGCAGGTTGGTTTGCCCACCAGTTTTTAAATACTTTTTGACACTTTACACTTTTTAATTGTTTCTTAATGGAATATTTCTTCTCTCCTGTTGATAAACTGTTTTTTTACAGTATGCCTTTCACCTCATAAGTGTTTCCTTCAGTAAATCTTCCATCCCATCGAAATACCAATCACCTCATCAGTTCATTCAGTAAAAATATGGACTTCAACAAACCAATTTCACCACATAAAAAAAATGATGAGTTGTAGTCATTTTCAGTCGAGTCCTGATATCTGAACTTTGCCGGTTTTTGAAGCGATGGCCACTTGCATTGCTTCTATTGTCTATGGCAGCCTGGATAGGGCCATCTCCATCTCCGACATAATTGGGAAGATGTTTGCTTTGATAAGAGGCTTCCTGCTGCTTCACTGTCTCCCTGGAACAATGTGATCACATAACTTTGTCTGGTGCGCCTATTTGATCTGTCTGGAAATACTCACATCCCTTTGAGAATCATCCTCTGGGACAACACAACCTTGGTAATTAACTCTTGTTAAAAAATGAAAGGATCGATAGGACTGCATTTGGGGAGTGTTGCTAAACATAGTGTAAATATACATGCATACAACTCTTTTTTTTTACATACAAGTGAGTTGAAGATTGTTCTAAAGGGAAGAAGTGTGAGTTGAGTTCACAATATGTGGTGAATTTGTGCAAAGGTTTTGTGCCTCACTGGGGTGCACAGTAATCTTTGATCAACACAAACTTTATCCTCGTGTGTATTCTCCCTCTGGACATATTGTGGCTCCACAGTGTCAGTGTGTGTCTGCCAGAGCTAATGACAAGACTGGACCGCCTCGGCCTGGAGAGGATGTGGACCACCAGGTCAAAGGGGCTGTTGCTTGGCCTGACAACACCGGGTGTCCCACAGTTGAGCCTGAGCTAAATTGACGGTTCGATGGAGAGTGAGAAAGAAAGGAGAATGAAAGATGGAGAACAGGGGAGAAGGATTCAATGCAGTCATGGATGAAAACAGGAAAAAATAAGGGATGAAGGCACGAGAGAGAATTTGGGAAGAACGAGCGAGGAGAGAAAGGAGGAGGAGAAAGAAAAGAGAGAAAGAAATGTGTTTATTAAGCACAATTGAGACCACAAAGTTAATGTTACAAATGGTAAAGTTTAAAAACAAGATCCCAAGAGTGAAAGACAGACACTGTTTACTGATACTGTCAGGCTTTAAATAATATGATTAATTGATACCTGATAACTTCTCTAATCACGATAGATAACTGTTGCTAACTGCTGCTCCCCACATAATGCAGTTATTTGACTGCTAGTAAAAGAAAAGTTTGTACTTTTTTGTAGTATATGGTAAAACTATATGAAACTACATGGCAAGCAATAGTTTGGAGGTTGCACGTCATTGATAAACAACCTGAAAGTGTGCCAAGTTGCACAAAACAGTAAGAATGTCTAAACAGATGGACAGCGCTCCCTTGTGACACATTATAGTAATTACATCATTTACAAAACCACTCTCGGGGTCATACAAATGTCACACAATGTTAAGTTCACTGAGACTTAACCACACTAAGCTTTTACAGAGAGCTTTTCACAGTTGGTCCTGCTCTAGCAATTCAGTTATAGCAGTTTAGCAATGTAATTGACCTTCCAGACAGAAAAATACATTTGCAAATCGTTTAAAATACATTTAAAGGCACAAAAATGTATTTGCGTCATCTTAAAAATGCACCAATTGGTAGCTGGTCATGGTAATAAATAGATAATCAGTTGTTTTCTGTATATGTTTTGAAACGCATTTCTCACACATTTGCCCTGCTGCAAACAGCCTCCAGCTTTGTGAGAAACTAGAACTGGAGAGGAGGGGCCCATGTTGTTGATGGTTCCGGTCTGCGGTCAAATGGGCCGATGTGGTCACTGGCTGGCAGGGCCAGACTCGTCCCTAACCGTGAGCCAAGTTTCTCGCCATGTGCGCCTCTCTATTGTGAGCGGGCAGCAGCTCCCTCTGCAGGGGGCCCGGCTCCTGCTGAGAGGGACGTCCCGTACTGGGAGCTACTCTCATCGACAAGTTCCCAAGGATCAGACCTCAAATTTCTCCCTGCTGAGTATCTGGACCCCTGCTCTGCTCGGTGTTATCCAGGTTGGGCTCTCTGCTTTTTTACTCCAAGAAGACACTGTATGGTGAGTTTTTCTATCAAACATATTTACACATTTTAGTGTCTGTACAGTACCAGCCTCACTTTCTTAGTTTTGACTAATTCAACTCAAGCCTGTTTTAACAAGTTTTTACTTGAAGTTTCTATCTTTGAACCGTCTCTCTCTCTCTGTCTTTGTCTCTCAGTATTTGCACTTGCAAAATGAGGCTGATCCTCTTTGGGACGCTGCCCATCAAGGAGAACCCTTGTGTCTCTTTGTCTAGTGTCACTGTAGTTCTGTGTCTCTTCACCCTCCTCCTAATGGCCCTCAGGAGCCGAAAGAGCCACAGATCCTTCTTTCATCTCTATCCTGACTCCAAACGGGACCCTGCCAGATACCCTCCTCCTCCAGGTCCAACACCTTGGCCCCTCGTTGGGAATCTGCTCCAGATGGGGGACCAGATCCACCTTTCTCTAACTCGCTTGAGGCTTCAGTATGGTGATGTTTTTAAGGTACAGAATATGTCATTCATTGAAATATTTTATGTGAGTAGAGCAAGAACTTGTTTATTGACCAAATTTGTGTATCTCTTCACTCCAGATGCGTTTAGGCTCTTTGACTGTAGTCGTCCTGAGTGGGTACACCACCATCAGGCAGGCACTGGTTCGGCAGGGAGAAGCTTTTGCAGGGCGACCTGACCTTTTCACCTTTTCTGCCGTGGCCAATGGGACCAGTATGACCTTCAGTGAGAAGTATGGACCTACATGGCTGCTCCATAAGAAGCTGTGTAAGAATGCACTCAGGTCTTTCTCCCAGGCTGAGCCCAGAGGATCTGGAGCCACCTGTCTTCTAGAGGAGCATGTGTGTGCAGAGGCTGCTGAGATGGTGGAGGTGATCCGGGAAAAAGCTGCTAGAGCAGAAATGGACCACGATACGACGGGTATAGATCCAGTCATGCCTCTGGTGACCTCAGTGGCAAATGTTGTCTGTGCCCTGTGTTTTGGGAAAAGGTATGACTACAATGACAAGGAGTTTCTCACTATTGTTCACATCAACAATGAGGTACTGAGGATCTTTGCAGCAGGGAACCTGGCTGATTTCTTCCCAGTGTTTCGCTACTTTCCCAGTCCATCTTTGAGGAAGATGGTTCAGCACATTCGCAGAATGAACGGATTCATGGAGCGGAGCATTGAAGAGCACATCAACACCTTTGATAAGGTAACGAGGCCTGGAAATAAATTTGTTGGCAAAGATTTAAATCTGAATGAGCTTGAGCTTTGTATATAAGCTGCTTTAATTTCATCTATTATATTGAAGGAAAGGTTTTAATTGCAGCAGTGATCGAAAGAAAGGGGATTTCATTTTAAATGCAAGACCAAGCCACCACAAAGATTTGTTAAATATTGTAATGATTTAGTGATATCAGATCAGTGGTTGGCTCAATATTATCTTAACCTGAGATCATCAGCACAATGACCTCGAATATTTTCAGGAGAAGACATCGTTGTAGATGATTTATTTGTAAATGTTGTTTTCTGTAGATCTAACCCACTAATTTTCTACTATTGAATCTGACATCACACTCATACAGTAGTAGCTGTGAGTGTAACCGTAGCCAAAAAAATAACAAACAAGTTCCCTGGGATGGACCTTTGTTCTTGTGCAGAGTGGCTAAAATGTTCGCACGCATTCTAATTAGGAATTAGCAACCCACTGGAAGACACGCGTCGTACCATCACTGATTACCGTCTTGTCCCTAATTATTGCTTTTAAATTTTTAACCTATTTTTTAACATAATTGTTCACCATCTAATAGTTAATAGAGATAAGGTGACATTTCAGTGACAATAAAGAGAATGATGTTGAAAATCCAGTAACATTATTTATGTTAAGTTTCTTGTCATGTTGTGTGTGATTGCAGAACTGTATCCGGGACATTACAGATGCTTTGATTGCACTCTGTGAAGACAGGGAAGAAAATAATGATACGTCTGTGCTCTCTAACTCTCAGATCATTCACACTGTCATTGACATCTTTGGAGCAGGTGAGACAAACTGGACATTTCATTTATTACCATAGTGCTGTTAATACCAGTAATAGATGATACTGATGATGACACACGCTCTCTATTCACTCCAGTTGTGTTGTTTGTGATTTTCTAAAGGGTTTGACACCATCATTGCTGGTTTACAGTGGAGCCTGTTGTACCTCATAAAGTTTCCAGACATCCAGGACAGAATACACGAAGAGATAGGTACTGTCTTATATCATAGTATGACAGATCTTTGTAATCTATACTGCAGATTATGTGCTCTGCTGTCATTTTGATTTATTTACCATAAAAGTGATCTTAGCGAGAACTTTTTGCATTATCAAATAATTAATAATTCAAGCTATGCTAAGCAGTGAGGGCTAATTGAGTTTCTCATAGTTTAGAATTGCTTCTTAATCCTTCGAAGTAACACATCACTAATGAGGTTTTGGCTGCCTGGTTTTTAACAGAGAAAAATTACAAACTCTGCACAAGAATGAATTCTTCATGTACATCTCATATATATATATTAGATTCTTAATGCATACATAACCTTGTTAAAAAAAGAGCTTTTTTCTGTTAAAATATGGACTCAAAAGGTTGATGCAAATGGTTTGAAAATACATCATATCCATGCTGTACATGCAGGAGTAGCGAGGCATCTCTGATAGCTGTAGTATCAAAATTAAAAAAACCCTACAATGGCCAACCCGAGGGCCCTTCCCAGACAGACAGAATTCAACAGCCACAAGATGAACTCACAAAAGATCAGTCCAATTTGCTGACGCCAGAGGTACTTTTGAAGTGGGCTGACAGAACTGGTGCTGTCTGTTCTGAGGCACGTTGCATTTTCACAGAGAGAGAGAGAGGGAGAGAGCGAGAGAGAGATACTAAGAGGAGACGGGAGGATTCAGAACGAGAGAGGGGTTGGAGAGCTCCAGAAAGACACAAAGGCAGCAACACGCAAGCCATTGAACACACATAGTTTAACATTCTTCACTTACTCATCACTTAAATTGAAATTAATACAGTTAATTGTCTGGGAATTTTTTATTCTGTTGTTTGGATTGGGCTGTGTCGTGCCACTGGGAACCTCAGTCATGAAGCAACATATCCAGTTAATCTGAAGGATGGGTATGTTTTGTATGTTTACAATGTATTAATTTTTTTTAAAAGCCAAAACATCTCAGTGCTATGAACACAATAATCCAAAGTGCAGCTAATTTTTACAGACAGGGAACATTTAATATAATTTTATAGTGAAAACCAAATCATTCAGTTATGTTAGAAACCTAATTAAAATGAGCTAAATGTATAGATTCTGGACATTTTTATTACAGATTTCGTATTTTTAAGTTTTCAAGAGGTTTTTAGATTGTTGTTTTTTTGTTGTTGTTGTTTTTTAAGATGACCAAATCGGCACAGGCAGACTGCCCAGGTTTTCAGATAAGCCTAAGATGCCCTTCACAGAGGCGTTCATATACGAAGTGTTCCGCCACGCTTCATATGTTCCTTTCACCATACCTCACTGGTAAGGTAGACATTTACTCTGCAGTACATTCATGTATGATACACTGTGTGAACGGTTTTTAAAAGCTTTCCTCTGGTTTCTCTCCTCAGTACCACGAGAAACATCACCCTGAATGGATATTTTATTCCCAAAGATACGTGTGTCTTCATTAACCAGTATCAAGTGAATCATGATATGTGAGTAGTCAAAGAAAATGACAATACATCATGACTCCAAACTGGACTTTTAGAAGACATGCTACTGTATCAAGTGTGAAATGTCTCTTTTAACATCTTGTTTTCAGTAAAAAAAAAAGAAGTGTTTCATTACTGTATTGATCCCATGTTTTTCACTCTGTCCCAGTGATCTTTGGGGTGATCCGGATGCATTTCGCCCTCAGCGCTTCTTGGGTCTGACAGGACTCCTCAACAAGGAACTGACAGAGAAGGTTCTCATCTTCAGCATGGGGAAGAGACGCTGTCTTGGTGATGGATTTGCACGTTTGGAGATGTTTGTGTTTCTCACTACGCTGCTCCACGGGCTGCGGATTGAAAACGTTCCTGAGCAGGAGCTGGATCTCAGCACTGATTTTGGTCTGACTATGAAGCCACGTCCATACAGGATTACTGTCTCTTCAAGATTTTAGACCCTTTTAAACCCAAATGATGCTCTTTGTGGATGTTTTGGAAGATCACAACACAAATACTAACAATTATTATTTGCCACCATCTTTGGCTAACCTTCATAAATCCACAGAGATAAAGCACTTCTCTTTATTGTTCACAGACTGGAGGTTGTGTTTCTGCAAATGTGGTCAAAAACTCAAGAATACAAATAAACAGCAAAAGAGAAATATGAACAAACTTTATTATACTGAACATAATGTTTGCTGATGCAGGGCCATTTAAAGTTTTCTGTGCATGTACTTTCAGGGGGGTCCCTCCGCCTTCCAGTCCCACTATATTAAAAATGAAAGTAGCTTGAAAACAGTCCCTCATTAAAAGCTGTTATCTAAAGTTATTAGTTACAGTTAAACACTGAGGGAGGGAGAGGGTGTTTCTGATTGGTGATGATCGCCTCAAACTGTGTTCATGCAGGGTTCATTCCTCGTCTCCCCCTTCTTTCTTCAACTTTTATCCGATCTCCTTCTGATCAGTTATGTTCTTTTCATCCTCTCACCCCGGTCATGTCCTCGTCTTTTTCCTGTCCTTATCTTGTTTCCCTGACTCCTCCTCCTCTAAATGTCGCTTCAAGGCATATGCTGTCAAGCTAGCTGATCTGCTCCCGATGCTTCCCCGGTGGCTCTTTGAGTAATGGTGCAAAATATATATAAAGATATAGAAGCTCCCCGTCTTTCTGAACATCCGTCTTCTCGCCCATTAGCACTGTGACCTCCCACAAGCTCAGATTAGAAACAGTCCCAGACATCTTTGAGGGAGGTAAAGAGGACAGAGCAGTGTGAAATCAGGCTGTTCTATTTTCATAAGCTAAATGTAAAGAAGCTTGGGAGCACATGTTTGAGCAAAAGAGGAGTCGAGCAGAATTTCTCATGGGAACTTTATCCTTACATGGAAAGTTAAAAAGTTTAAGACAATATTATCTCTTCCTAAAGTTTAATCTGTTCAGGGAAAATCTGCTCAGTGTCCATGATGAGACAGACACCAATGAGTGGTTTGATAACAGCAGGACAACTCTTTGCCAAGGATTCAAACATTCAACCTTCTGGTTCCCCTTTAGGGCAGGGGTCTGCAACCCTGGTCCTCGAGAGCCGCAACCCTGCATGTTTGAGATGTGTCCCTCTTCCAGCACACCTGATTCAAATGATCAGGATCGTTATCAGGCTTCTGCAGAGCTTGATGATGAGCTGGTCATTTAAATCAGGTGTGTTGGAAGAGGGACACATCTAAAATATGCAGGATAGCGGCTCTTGAGGACCAGGGTTACAGACCCCTGCTCTAGGGCACAGGTGTCAAAGATGTGCCATGGAGGGCCGTGACCCTGCAGATTTTCTTTCCAACCGGCTCCTGAAACAGGTGATTTTAATGATCAGCACCTCCTTCAGTTTGAGGAAAGGAGCCAATCGGAGAGATCACCTGCTAGAGAGCTGGTTGGAAAGAAAACCTGCAGGGTCTCAGCCCTCCATGGCACGACTTTGACACCTGTGCTCTAGGGTGACCAGGACTGGCATTAAAGACCAATGTTTAAGGTCCTCCTTCACTTAGAAATGTGTTTTTCTTGTTACAACTGCAGTTGCATGTTTGACCTTTACTGTTGAAAATAATGACTGTGTGGAGTTGGACATCAGAAAGCTGTTTTCATATTTATTAGCTTAGGAGGGAAAGCTTTCTGTGCTCACTAAAAATCTTAGTTAAACCCTATGTGTGTGAGCTTTATGGTCCAATAAGTGAATTATAAAAGAGTGGTGGGGAACCTCTAGTGCAAATATAGTGAAAACTTAATTTTCAGTCAAATGGGGGATATTTTGGGTCTAGAAGTTAACATTTTTACATGAAGAGATGTAATTTTTTTTTAAAATCTGGTGATCTTTTTTTTTTTTTTTTGAGAAACACTTAATCATCCATCCATCCCATTCAGTACAGGATCACAGGAGGCTGGAGCTTATCCAAGCTGGCAATGGGTGAGAGGCGGGGTGTATCCTGGACATATCTCCAGTTTATTGTAATTGCAGGGCTAACAAACAACCATGTACACTAACACTCACACCTACAGCCAATTTACAATCATCATTTAGCCTAACAAGCATGTGTTTGGACAGTGGGAGGTGAGATCCAGGCACAGTATAAGAACATACAAACTCTGACTTCTTGCTGCAAGGCATCAGTCCTCCACGCTGCTCCACCACGCCACACTCAATCAGCATTTCTTTAAATATATCTGGAGGAGCTTGTTGTTTTGAGACACAGGAGGAATATCTGGTGTTGTTTCTGTGTTTGTGCCATTGGAGAAAATATTGGTTCAGTCAGTCATGTTGAAGTTAATTAATAATAGCTTTAGTTAACACGTTTTAAAATATTTTTTCTTAAATCACTCTTATATGTCATGTGTTATCATAACTGGCATAGGTATTCAGGTATTTTTCTGTTTTTCTTTTATTTATGAATGCAAACATGCAGAATTACCTCTTTGAAATCTTAACTTTGAACACAGAATATCACCATTATAGTTGATATTATTATATGATATTATAGTTTATAAAAAATATGTTTGAAAAGAAATGTAGATATAGGCCTGTAGAGTTAAACAAATGCCATATATAGCCTAGAATATGTGGTAGATTCTGGTTCACATGAATGCATTAAAGTCTTGTTAATCAGTAGTTTAACTGTGTGCTTTCAACAATGTTGCTATGAAAATATGTCATATGGAAATAAAAAAAAAAAACAAGCCTAATCTCTGTGTTCCAATAGTGTTAATGGTTTTATTGTGATTTTTATTGAAGTGTCAGATACTGAAATTTTCTCACATTGGTTTGCAATTCTCTGCATTACCTTCAGAGGCAAGAAAAAGAAAGGTATTTCTGTATACATGTGATACATTATAATAAAAATAATAACTGGTGGTAGTTATTTAATAAAAACTGACATGCTATTTATAAGATATAGAAGTTTATATAATTTAAATATACAGATGTTTCAGCTGGTGGGGGCGGGCTATTGTCCATGTATTTTAGTTTTTCTGGTATAATATTTATGTATCCACCACAGAAATACAAAAACACACAAAAACTGAGGTATTGCATATATCTTAAATGTAAACATTGACCACCATCAGAAACCACTTCATGTATTTTTCTGATCCAGTAAAACCAATTCACAACTAAATGCAGAATTCTAGATCTGAAGTGAACACAAACACATCTCTGAACGCTTTACAGGAGTAAAGATCCATTCTCAAAGTACAGCTTGAGAAAAATGATTTATGGGAATGTTTGAAAATAAATAGATCACACACATCATCATCATCTGGAGAGCAAATACTTCTTCTCAGCACTGCATGTTTCATTTACTATTCCTATAGATAGAAATTGTAGTTTTTAGACAGGCCCAGGTCCAGTAATGTCTATTTCTAAGGTAGCTCTGTCATTTAAATCTACTCATTGTAGAAATTGTGACTTAAAAGGCCTAACAGAAGTCATATAATAGCAAAAGGCCTGCCGCCTTTTATTGTATTGAAGGCATCATTCCCAGTTTGCCTGTGTGTATACAAATCCTGTACAGCAGCAAATTGGTTTGTGGTGATTAATTAACAAAACACACCCTGAGGATGAGACCTCAGTCCCCTCATCAACCCTGTTCCCTCTCCATGTGCACTCTGTAGCTCACTGCGTCTTTGTCCCTCACTTTGTTCTAGTTCACAGAGCTCACAGTATGATTTAAACTATGGACGTCATTAAGAATAACAAATCACAGTCAACATATGCTGAGTGGCCTCTGATCTAAAGCAGCCAATAAAACATGGCACGCAAAGCTGGGAATCATGGCTCTAGTATGGCAGAACAAAGAGGACCACTTGTGGGGCCCACAGTACAGATTAAAAACGTTGGACAATTAGGACTGGGCCCAATTGTGGACAGTCTACTTATAGAAACTATTATCCCCCGTCAGCGCTAAAATGCCACCCTGGCTGTATTTCTGTTGATGCCGTGACTGCTTCAGTCTGAGCGTGGAGTGTGACAAAAACAAGAAACAAGCCAATAAACACCCTAATCTATCTCTCTCTGGCTCTTCAATCAAATTTAATACACAATTATTTCCTTTTCCACACAGATACCTATATAAAATAGTAGCATATTGAACATCTAGGACGCAATATAACTACTTTTTAACTGCTCAGTTCATATAGTCAATTAATGCCTTCAGATCAGTAAATTTCCCCTGCGAAGTTAAAAAAAAAAAATCTTATAGTTATCTTTACCTTTTAACCTCCTCACTCGTCAGAAAAAAGACAAAGAACACCAACATAACATTGCGTGCTAGAGAGTGTCCCTTCCCAGCCACTGGATCTGACCCCTCTAAAGTATAGGAACAGATCATGGGCTTTGGACACTTAATTTCTCAGGCAGTAATGGGCCACAAACATGTTGCTTTTTACCACGTACAATAGAAGTGCAAACTGGATGACCGACTGACTTCCTATTTGCCTCTTCAGTTACACAAGGGGCCCTGTATTCTGGGGCCTCCATTCTATAGACCCAAGCAGGCAGCACCCATTAAGAAACTGCACGCAAACCTCTGAGAGCGCCTGTCAGTGCCCCCATTGTGATGTCACCTATCTCTTCATTATAATAAAATACAATATTTACATGACTTCAAATAAATATGCTAGGTCTTTTATGCTAGGTATTTTAACTATTTATTTATTTATTTTATTGTATCCTGACTGTGCACTTGAATTTCGTTGTACTCCTGTATAATGACAATAAAGTATCTTGTATCTTGTCATGAGCATAGGCAGGTAAACAACAAGATAGATGAAATGGTTCAAACTCATTTCACCACTTTACTGTAACATGGTGCAGATCAAACATCTTCCTCTTCTACTGTCTGACCAGATCTCAGCTTCATGATCACCTATCAGGAAAAAAACAGAATAAAGTAAGTATAGTTGTTTTTGTTTGTTTTCTTCTAAATAGTGATTCATATTTTGGCAGGACTGGCTGTAAGATATGACACGGATACGCACCTCTTTCAGCAGAGCAATCTCTTTGCTGTCCACATTTTTCTGAGCATTGTTGGTGATGGCCTTTACTCTCGTTGCATAACTGGAAGTTTCAAGAAAGTCAGGTGTTGTTCAGTAGAGCCTGTTACTGCTAATAAAAATGAAAAGACTAATTTCTCTTGCTCTGTTTCTTACATGAGAGACGTAAGAGTCTCCTCAAGATTACACTCTGAAGGAGAGATGTTGACGATCATGAGGGTTTTGGCATTTCCACCCAATGAGTCCTGCATCACCTGAGAGAGATGAGGTGCACAGTGTGGCTGACTTGACTTACAATTCACAAAAAATCACAAGCAGTTTGTAGTTGATTCCTGAAGTTTCATGTTTTCATGACTGTATATACAAATGGACAAACCAACTGGGCCTCAAAAATTAGGCCACTGTGCAAGTGTGATACTCCCAACGGCCACTTGATGCTGTCTCCAAAAACTCCAACTGACTTCAATTCAAAAATAGTCATTTTCAGTCCTGAAATATTCAATATTTCGCATAAATTTTTTAAGTAGCTATTAGGCTTCAAACAGAGGAGGATTTAGGGGCGTGGTTAGCTTGATTGACAGGTCAGGTCTCCATACACATTAGGGCAGTGACCTCGAGTTCAATGGTCAGACCTGCCTCCTTATCCCTCCTCTTACTCACTTCTGGCTCCAAACAACCAGTCACCAAACTCTTGGCTTCAAAACGCAAGTCTGCAAACCACAGCTTGACATCACATTAAAATATGATCATATCTTGATCAATTTTCATTTTGAGAGATTATGCGATGAGATCTTGTTCAAAAAATATCCTACAAAATGTCTTTCTCTTATAATGCCTGTAAGTTTTAAAAAAAAATCCTAACCAGTGTCACTCCTACACACACAGGCAGGATGATGTCTACAATCTGAGACAATTTGGTGAAGATCAGACATGGATCATGCCTCGGCAGAGGTTTGCGTTCCCTGCTTTCTAGTTTGTGTCTTAAGAACATTTAAATTCTTTCAAAACTGAATTAAACTCAAGAGTGTGTTGCTTTCTATCATTACCTGTGTTAGCTTGCTATTCCTGTATGGTACATGAGGCAGATCAGCAGACAAGGCTGAAATCACATCACCCAAGGAACTCAGAGACTTGTTGATGGAGTTTGCCTCCTTCAGTGTGGAGGAGAAGGGAAAACATAAGGAGGCCATTAGAAAACAATGTCTAATACTTTTAACCATCCTTGCTTTCACTTGATGGGCCGATCACAACATGGTCCAAAACATATGAGCAAACCTTTAGCTGGTGATCTTTGGCACCAGTCTTGGCAGCTCTCTCACTGCCTGCCAGGTCCACAAGGCTCAGCTTCCCTGTACTCACACTCCCATTAGTCAGATTCCTGCTCTCCACCATGATGCCAACAATGAGATGGGAACGGGAGCTCTCCACATTCATCTCTTGAGAAATAAATACAACAAAAAAAACTCCAATTAAAAAAAAAAAGATCTTATCTTATCAACTGATTTTGATAGCTCTTGAATTGAACATACTGTGTCTTCTGCTGGTTTCTCTCAAATAAGCCTCACACAAATCCACTCATGTGGGGGGAACTACAATTATTTTCATCATTGAATAATTGCTCCTCGTCCTATAGTCTGCTGATTCACAATTTGGTTGCTCTGCCAGTCACCACCCAGTCCAGTAATGATGTACCTAGCTGCCACCCCCTCACACTAACTGTAACTAACACGATTAATCCAA
Organism: Pseudochromis fuscus; assembly: GCA_900323345.1. Taxonomy (NCBI): domain Eukaryota; kingdom Metazoa; phylum Chordata; class Actinopteri; family Pseudochromidae; genus Pseudochromis; species Pseudochromis fuscus. Next base: position 39,194 of record OOFC01004902.1, read on the forward strand.
ACCATTTAGCAGGGCCCTGTTTGAACTGGGTGACATTGCACGGTATAGAGAACTCACTGGTGGCTGAGATGTGTCGGTTGGCGCAGGCCTGCTGGAACAGGGCGTAGAGCTCCTGTGCACTGGAAGCCTCCTTTGTCTCTGCTCCTTGGGCGAACACAACCCCCTTTCTGTTCCTCTTGATCTCCACCCGCCTGGCCTGGCCATGGGGTTGAGTCTGTGCATGGGCCTCACCAGCCTGGCTCACAAAGAGGTCCTGCAGCCTGTCGTTGTACAGCTCCAGCATATAGGCTGAAACCTGTGGTGAAAGGATGGGAAAGAAAAACAATGACAGAGAGGAATAAAGGGAAGGGAGGAAAGGGGAAAGCAATGATGTGAGGTACAAGTGAAATTCAATTCACCCAAACAGTGGTGACACCCTGTCTGCTACCTTGAAGTCAAATCTTGAGCTATTCTCCCGCATGATATCAAATATGGCGTTAAAAGATCTAGGCATGATCCCAGGGTTCTTCTGTTCCTTGTCTCCCACCATCGTGAAGGTCTTCCCTGAGCCTGTCTGGCCGTACGCAAAGATACAGACATTGTAGCCATCGATAGCTGACTGGATCAGCCTGTAGGAAAAAAAACATATACCCAGTAACTTCACCTTTAGTTTGGTTGAACTGGTACAAATCTGCACCTTAAGAAACTACTTTGTAGTGGATGAAATGCATCACGGATCACACACATTTGTACATTTGAGAATATGTTGTACTGTATTTTAGCTTTTACGAAACATATTCACCCTCACCTGTTGGTGTCATGAAACAAGTCTTCCTGAGAGGCTTCAGCACTGAACACTTTGTCAAACTGAAACTCCCTCGGCCCACGAGGTGTTTCCACAGTGACAGAGTACTCATCTATTTTATCCACAACAATGGTTCCTCCCTGTGAAGCTTCAGTTCGATTCACTGGTCGAATCCGACAAAATACTCTAATTTTACCTGAGCGAAAGAAACAAAACATGGGGAAAACATTTTTTAAAAAAAGTAAAAACCCTCAAAATAGTGATATACAAACATGAGTATACCTTTCATGTCTTCTACCATGTTGTAATATTTCTTCCTCATTGTCCTTTCTGAAGTGTAGTTTTCAATTATTTTCTTCTTCTCTTCTTTTTCTTGCTTGAGCTTGAGAAAAAGACATAATGACATCCAACTGTGATAGTGAAGAGCACAGTAGATGAAACCTGTTGGACCAACCTATGGTGTTTGATAGTTACCATAAGTTGTAAATGTTTCATCGGTTCAAGTACATCATGCAGACATTAGCGTGGTGTAGTAGTGTGATGACCTGGGACATTGATAAAAGTTAACCTGGTCCTGCAGTAAGAGCAGCTGCTGACCAACACTCTTGACTCCACCTGTGGTTTGGATTGTTTCTTTTCCCAGGATGTCCTCCAGCTCTGATATTGCAGAGTCTGAACAGAGAGGAAACACAGAGAGTGTGATACATCTACCACTCAGTGATAGTACTGACACAGAAGCATAATTGATGCAAGGCAGATGTATAAAACGTACTACTCTTACTACAACAAAATGATGAGAAGCAAATCTTACAGATAAATAAAAAGACTAAGAAACATGTGTTGTGAATATAGTCATTCATTCGCCATTACTGGTTACAGTCAACCTATTTAAGCAACATAAAATATGTATTTACCATTCTCTACGGGGCTTTCTCCATTTTTGATGCAGTCTAAAGCAATCTGACAGACCTCATACTCCCTCACTGTTTCTTGTAGCAAAGACAGACTGGACTCATATTTATCTGACCTGAAATGTGGGGGAAGAAATTATTTACAGTTATTCAATTCAGAAAGTTAACAAACTGAAGCAATAAAAACATGACCCATTTAAACAAGTTAATTTCATTATTGGGTGGTTATTTCAACCAACAAAAAGCAATGTGTTGTAAATTGCGTGCAAACTGCTTCCATGATGTCTAACCCCTCCTGGTCAGCAGCCCTCTCTCTCTCTTTGCTGTCTTCATTTAGCATCTGCAGACGCTCCAGTTTGTCTCTGGCGTCCACCAGAGCAGCCCAGTTGTGTTCAATCATTTGATCCAGAAGAGCTCTGGTCTCAGCCACTGCAGCACAAATAGCATGAGCCTAGAAAACAAGGAACGAGTGTGATATCAGAACAGTAATGGATGCAGCTAGCAGTTGGTTTACACCTAGTTTAGTGTTTGAACAGGACCTTGTGTATGACAGTGGGAAGCAGAACACTGCAGGGTGGCTGAGGGAGCGGAGGTATGGGACTCCTCTCAGCCTCCAGCAGCTCGGTGATCTCTCTCTCTCGCTGGTACAGACTCTCCTTTAGCTCCTCCAGACGGGCTTTAGCCCCCTGCAGTGGCTGATCTGAGTCACTGCAGGTCTTCACGTGACACCGAGTTAAAGGGTCAGTCCACCAGAATTCACAACATATAATATAAACAACATTTTATCTCTTAGTGCAGGGATTTAGCCATACAAATGTTTTTAGCATTATATTGCTTTGATATATTGCTGCTATCTAAATGTAGTAAAGGTGAGTCTGGCACTAAACATTTTGATGCAACGGTATCAGATCTTTATGTCGTCGCTATCAGTCATATCAAGTAAGATGTCCTTTAGAAGGTTAAATTATTTTGTTGTTTGGTTTGTTGATGGGTTTGTGATTTTAGACCCTGCATCCCTGAAATGAGAAGCTGTCATTGTAACTTATTCCAACCCACCAAAGTCTGTTGTTCAACTGAAGATCCTTTGTTCTCTTTGTCTTCACCTTCCTCTGATGGTTCCTGCTGCTCCTGTGATGATACCATCAGCATTTCCTGGACTTTCCCTATTTCTTGTCTAGCCATCTGTAGCTCCTGCAATGCTGTTGTAGTGTAACGTGGCATCAATATACACAGCGCTCAATGATTTTGCAGCTTTCAATATAAATATATTGAGCAGGACTTACTGGCGGCCTGGTGGCTGTGCAGGACATCCAGTCTGTTGGAGAACAGTTCCAACATTTTGCTCTGATAAAAAGACAGGGACAAAGTTGGTTAAGTTGTTTATTATGTAATGATGAAAAATGTCTGCTCTGCTCAGGTATGGCCACTGGAGTGTGCTCCAGTTCAAAACATAGATGCTGGAAGAGGTTAGAAATCCTGCCAACCTTTTCCCTGTGCCACTGCAGGGCCTCCTCTTTAACCCTCCTCCTCTCAGCTCTCTGCTCCTCCAGCAGCTGCTCATTTTGTGCTGTCAAGTCCTGAAGCAAAAGGGTAAGGAGAAATATACACAACTGTATGCTATGTCATGTATACTTTCAGATATATATAACTGCACTTGAT
>OOFC01004902.1:42567-69230 GCA_900323345.1 Pseudochromis fuscus
GAATTATTAGGACACAACATGAAAACTACAGGATAATAAGCCAAATTAAAAAAAAAAGTACAGCAGACAAACTGAACAAAGAGTTGGTTGTGTTGGAAATAAACAGATACTGGAGATGGACTGAATAATCAGTGACTCTGACCGCGACTTTCTTCTCCCAGTCAGACTTCTTCTTCTCCACCTTTTCCTGGTAGACGTCCAGGATTCTCCGCAGAATGTTTAACTTGTTCTGGTAATGAGATCTGATCTTCTGCACGGTCCATTCCTGATAACAAAACATCATTTGCATCACTAATGTGTTTAAGTACACACACACACACACACACACACACACACACACACACACACACACACACACACACCTCTTCACCTGGTTCTCCCGTGCTGTGATCTGAAAGTTCTCCTCCAGCTCCTGGACCCTGTCCAGGTGGTGTTTCTTCATTGCTTCCATGTCCTCAGCCATCTGTTATGAAGCGTATACAAATCTCAGATATGCTAAATGGCATCTTGGTATCACTGAACTGATCAAATCCCTTTAAGGGCCAAAGCAGCAGCATCAGGGCAGCCATGTGAGTGTGACTGAGAACACACCACACAGTGACTTCATTGTATGTCTGCATGCCGTCTCACTAAACAACTGGACACAGAAATAAGTCACACATCTGAAAAATATTTATCTTACATGCTTTAAAAATTAATTAAAACTCATTTTATCTTTTGATCTGCAACTGATGAGGAATTAGATATGTCTAATGGTATAAAAATAATTCTGCTGTAAATGTTTATCTGTGACATTTGTACCGTGTCTTTTCATGTTATGATTTTACCTGAGCAATGCAGAGTTCAGCTGACTCGTAGGGGATGTAGATCTTGGCCTCCAAGGCCCTCTCTGCTTGTGTTGCCTGAGCTCCGTCACTGCTACCTGGTAGCTGAGACTCTAATGAGCCTGCAATAATAAAATCCCACAAATGATCATTTACTTCATGAGAAGGCACAGTGAAGCCTTTATTTCCTAATGTCAGCCTCCACTGTGTTTGCATACCTGCACTATCTTTATCACATCTCACCACCACACCCATCACAGAGGTGGAAAGTAACTGTAGTAGTTGTATATTACTTGAATATTCCCGTTACTTTATATCAACTTCCCTTTACGCGAAGAAATAACAACATTGGTTAAACTAAAAATAATAAATCAACCTTACCTTTGGTACACGAACTTTATTTCCTCTGCACCAGTGAACAACATATACGACTTTATTTTGCTGCAACTTGACTTCATCTAGACACTTTTACACAAACTATTATAACTCCCTACATGTAGCATGAACTTTACTGTAGCTATAATAACATGTAGATCATCCTCACTAATGGATTCAAGGAAAATTAAAATTAAAGTTTTTTTGGACAATACTCATTTGTGTCTTCATTCTTACTTTGCATTGTATGTTTTCCTTTTGCACAAATAAATCTTTGTCAAAGCATTCTCATTTGCTAACATACAATTTTTGTTAAAATTCTTTAAAAACATTTGCATTGAATTATGTTCAAAAAAGTAACAAGGACAAAACCAACCATCTAATTCCCAAGATTAATGACACCTATGTATGTCTGTGCACATTTTATTGTACTACATTCATGTGACCATAATTAATGAAAAAGATAAAGCTATAGAATTTAGATGAAATGTAAATAAACCAGTTCTTTGGAAACTTTTAACCTCTTGAAACATTTAGTTTCAGATATCTCTGAGTTGTTAGAAACTTGAACAAAAGACATCAATATGTCTTATCTAAAGCCCATAGAGGTAAAGTTATTTATTGTTTTTTTTTCTTCATTCTTACTCCATTAGATTAGATAGAGGTTTATTGTCTGACCATTTAGAGAGACCCATTGGACCAATACACTTTAGTTTAAAAGTTAAAACTTGCTCCACCTTCTTTAACTACAACAGCAACAGGCTACGTAGATCAACAATAATGGACAATAAAACACAGTAATCGACATAGGAGGTGTTTTTGCAGCATAAATTCAATTTGATGATATTTTGATTTTTCTTATATCAGTTCCTTTACTTGTAAAAGACTATTTCACTGTTTTTGATTCTTTAGTACCATTTTACTGGACAGACACACACCCCCACCCACTCCTCCTCCTCCTTCTCTATACTATATTTCTTCATGTTTTAAGAGCACCTTGGTTGACCTCTTGCCCGTTGAGTTTTCTTTTGTCAGCACCGATCCAACGTCGGAACGCAGCCCACCTCCTTATCCACAGAGTTTTGTGATGAACGACAGCTTGAACAGTGAAGCAAATGTTGGTGGACAATCAGCTTAATAAACAGTGGAGTGAGAGATAAAGGTAAAGGAGAAGCCACACTAGCAACTTGTTATGTTCCAGAGCATGTAATGCACACACTATGTAATATTACGTTTTATAAATAAATATAAACACCCTCAAAGATTAATTAATAGCTGCAACTAAAACCACCATAACTGATACCATTTTTGCAGGAATCAAGTTCACAAGCTGATTTCAAATGAGTAATTTAGTGATTTGATATTTTTGTAGCTTCTGCTTTCATTTGATATGATAATTTATTGGCAACAAAATACAGATACTCATACATCATCATGATGTCCCACAGGTAGATGCCAAACCTGTCAAGTCGGGGCTCGTGTGAAATTATGCTCAACCGCTGATTAGAGTTTGGATTTTAACCAATCGAACAAATAAAAAAAAAAATCCTACAACATCTCAAACAAAATCAAAATCCAGTCAACCAACCTCCTTCCAGCTAATGCAGATCTTATCTGTGCAGCACATGTGTTTATAATGTATTTAGCATCATTTTATTTACACTTACATGGAGGCAGTGATGGCAAAAAGAAAACACATAAATCTCTTTGAAACATTTACATTCCTTTTAAACAAGTAGTTATTTCCTGTTTATTTTCAAGTTAATTGACAGTTGAAGTCAGTTTTATCAAAAATATTGACGTAAAAAGGGCTCGTCTGAATGTTTCATCATCCCATGCCTCACACATTCCCATCCCATCCCACCCTCTCCCCTCTTTGTTTCCTCGGTATTTGGGCGTGGCGTCATGCTGTGACTTTTCTCCCTGAAACACCTTTCAGTAGAGAAACAGAAATTATGTCAGGAATTTCAGAAAAAAACACACATACAGATTATGTGCTGCCTGAGATTGAAGGCTGTCAGGAGGTGTAACCAAAGGCAGACAACTCAAAAAGAGAAAAACTGAGGGCGTCCACTGATCTAACCTGCTGTGTCCTCATATGGGTCAAACTGTGTGCGGTGAATTACTGGACATGGTCTGTCATCCTTCAGCTCTGGTACGCTGCCTGGTAAATCATCCAGCACCTGTGCTGCCACCGGGACCCGACCAGCCTGTGTGGACACCACAGGGTCCTCAGGGCACGAAGACCTGGTCGGTGCCTCCCAAGCAACTGTGGGAGAAAAAAACATTAACTAGCATGATGTAAGAACGGAAATTTTATAATTGCGAAATGCACAGACATGAAGATGAATTCATAATTCTTCTTACTGGAAAAAAAAACCAAACATTGATAATGCATAGAGTAGATAAAACATCATCTTTATTCATCTTGTATGAACCCAAAAAACAAAAGAATAGAAAACATTATGTAAAAACTGAAATTACACAAAACACTGCATCAGTAATTCTGTCATTTAGGTGTACATATAGTGTTAGTGTGTGTATGAGTCTGGTTCTAGTAGACTTGGCTGGTCTTCATATCCAGATCTCCAACCAGAGCCTGCCAGGAACAATGTGTTATGTTTGTTCTGATACACCTGCTTCACTGCTTCACAAAGCAGGCAGCCAAGCAGCTGAAATATTTAATCCTGGTCTGACTTCTCCTGTCTGCCTGCAACACATCACATTATCACACAAAGGAGCCTCCTCTGTATCACATAATATCACATCAAATATGACAATAAAAAAACAGAAGGATGCCTTTGTTACCATGCACATTGGTAATGTGTGTTTGTTTGTTGGTTACTGGTGTGTTTTACACTCACGTTGCTTGCCTGCAGGGGCCACAGAGTGATGTCTCCCTACTTTCTTTCCAAGGAAGGTCAGTGAATAAGATCCATTCTCAGCTCCAGGAGAGTTCATGTACATTGTGTATACAGCTGTGCTGGCTGTCACTACTGTTCTTGTGTTTGGTCTCTGTAAGTTAGCACATGCAACTGGAGAAGCCCAAAATCTAGAGAGAAAAGACAGTTTCAATCATTTTAAAGCCTAATATTTTTGCAATTTCATGCAATCAAAAATCTTCAAGTATTTTGATCTACATTATAAACTCTTCTTCAACCCTCAAACTATCTGCAGATGTTAAAAAGCTCACGCAGCAGATTCACTCAGGGAGTGTAATCTGTTTGTCAGCCTCTCCAAGCTACTATAAGCTGCAAGCTGCTTAACTGAAAATCCCAAACTTTGAGTCTGTCTATTTTCCTTTTCAGTTTCCCTGATTTCATGGTGCTGTATAAGAACAAATCTTCTTTATCACTTGGCAAGAATCACTGCAATGCCAGTTATTTTCTGAATAAGTTTAAAGTTACAGAAATGCCATCTGAAAAAAAATGCTATAAAATAACAAAATACAAAACTATGAATGAACCAGAAAACATATTTACATTCAAGAGTGGAGGCAATGACAGGAATGGAAGGAAAAAAAATGAAACTACCTGGATTTCAGAGGAGATCAGATGCCTTCAGTGTGATTCGGTGCAGTTTGGGTGCTGCTATGCTGACCAGGAGGATGAGGATGATCTCTAAAGGGAACCAAACTCTCAACAGTCTTTAAATATTAAACTTGCAGAGATGGAGTTTCATCAGGTACTGGCTTAAACTCCACAGAGCCTGTTGGTAAAAAGATGCCCCAAACAGTCCTCAGGTTTCCCGTGTGTAAGATACAGATTGTAACTGGATGCTTACACTCACAGACACACATATAGTTCATACACACATTGACTTCACTTGGCTGCTCTTGTTTCTGTTTGTTTTGCTGGAGACCAACGCTTTCCTGAACTGTTAGGGTTAAGGAAATAAAACTGACACTGGTCCCCGACATCCAGGAAAATCAGGAAATTACATTTATGCATGTTTGCTTCCTGTCCTATAGCGAAAATCCAATGTTGTGCTGTATAGAAACTGTATATTTGCGACAGGAATGTGCCAAAATTACAGCTAAATGTGTAATTATGGAATAAAATCAATGTCATGGTCGCTCTTTGTGCTGCTGCTGATTGACTGTATTGACCTCTTTTGCCCTGTTGTTCTTGGCAGAGCCCCTCTATCAGGATTTCCTTTGTATTTTAGACCTCATTTGGAACATTTGGACCACAGCTTGAGCATCTGTTTAACACACCTTACTTAGAGATAAATCCACCCATGATGCCACTTTAATGAAAATAGAGATTTGCTCCCTTCGCCCTTTATCAAAATCCAAAAACTACTCTGATCATATTCCACTGTAGATTTACTGAACGTGCTACTTTGTCATTAAACACATGTGCTCTCGTCACAGTGTTGAAAGAATACCTCACAGCACAGAAAGACATTAAGACATATATATGACTGATGTTTTAATGCATGTCATCAAGGGCCTGTAAAGTTTTGAGTGTTTGTTGTGATGACAAAGTCTGACTGGGTTAACATAATGATGTCATTGATCAAGTGTGTCATTATCCTGGCTGTTAATCACAGCTGTGTAGAAGCATTCATCCAACTCAGGCACGTAGCCAACAGGTACTGTCACGTCCTAGTTGTGCTGTCAAGGCAACACACCACACCTCAAAGAAACGTATTACCTCATTACACCAAAGCCATTTGAGGAATTTTAAGGTGGTCTTTGCTCGGTTAGTCCTGGTTCTGTGAATATAGATAAAAACACAATGGCAGCAGTGGATTCTTTGGATTATACCTGTTTTTTCCCCCTTTTTTTAAGTAACTTGTTGATGTTTTATTTCTCTTTTTTGGCATAGAAGAGATAACATCTGGAATGTGAAAAGATACTGCTACATACACACATCTGTATTCTTCACTTAGGGAGTACTTGTGTGTCCATATACAGCCTTAAACACCACAACTGTGCTTTAAAGAGGAGTCAGTACTTGTGCATATACCAATAGAAGCAAGTGGGTCCAAAACACTGAATTATTTTTTGTCATCTAAATGTTTAAATAGAAAAAAACTCACGTCTACCAAACAAAACAGGGCAATATAGATTATGAAATAATTTATCAAATTTGATAAGAGGAACAAAGGTATATAAAATGCGTCACGAGTCCCAGGTGTGTCCAAGGTGTGTAGTGTTTTTCCATGCGATCCCACTGACATGATGCTTGATCATATGCATATGTTTTCAACTAAGCTGCGTGGCTGTTTCAAATCTGCTGGAGAAACTGTTCCTACTTTTTACGCACTGAATAACGGCGTTGCGCTGCAGCGGTTCAGTCCAATGGCAGCTGTGGAGGTGGAGTATGGGCTGGACCAGTTCCTAGGTGGGGTTTGTGTTAGAGTATAAATATAATCTTTCTGCCACTGCAACGCCCCTGGAAATTCAGTGAGACAATCTTCTTCCCTCTGAGGCCACTCGGTAAGTCTTTTTACTCTCATACAAAAATCAGATCTGTTCACTAGCTTTTATAGTGCGAGTTTAGTTAAGTCTGGAAATACTCGAGAAGCCTTTAAGATCTCCTCTTCCTCAATGTATTGATGCAGCCGGTGGGGTGTGGCTGAGAAATAGCGGAGACAAGTTTGGGGTACTAGAAGTGTTGACATGGTTTAATTACGCAGCGCAGTTACCACTTCTTATCAGCAATGGATACTGATAATGAGTGAACCTGCTATGAAAAGTCACTGGATGTATAATCCAAACTACATTGTACTGTATGACCGTGTCAGTGTTGCGCGTGGGTGTGGCCTGGTTGTCTGCACATGCTTACCATTATGGAAAACCACCGCCTAACATAAACCTATAGTAAATATGCAGAGTTCAGTTGTGTGCTCTTAAGCAAACACGTTTTCTTTCTTTCTTTTATCAAGATTAATACATAGGAACTTTACTCAAAGATCAGTTAAAGAGTGACAGCCTCTTCTTTGAATACAGTCTACTTTATGTTCAGTGGCCTTCTCTTTGATTTTTAGAAGTTACACTCTTTCTCAAAACAGACTACGCTCACATGAAATGCAACTTTAGATGTTGATATGTGGATCACATCAGTGCTGACACTATCTTCCCTTCTCTTCCTACAGGCAGACTCAACAGTCCCACCATGTCTTTCATCTCCGCCTTCCTGCAGCAAACAGTCTATCTGGGCATGCCCGATGAGTCAGTACGTAACTCTGTGGTTCTGTTCCAGTTGCGAAGGCCAACAACCCTGGTTTTCCTTTTTTTCTCTTCCTGTGGTATGCTGGGGTGGAAAAATTTATCAAGCGTCGTTTAGAGTGAGGCAATGAGAGAAGTGTAGAAGACAGTGAGGGAAAAGAATGAATGACTGAGTTTTTAAAGGTGGAAGATGGGAAGAAATAAGCTTGAGGTGGAGCAGACAAACCTACGATAAGAGGTGTCATTAAAGTAAAAGGGAGTTTGCGTTAAAAAAAAGATTATATACAATGAGAAAGATGACCATATCAGGTCTTATGAGCGTATGACTCACAGGAGCAGGAATTTGTGCCCCTCCCTTTATAAACCCAGCAAACAGAACAAAAAGTTACTTCTCCTTTCCCCAGTTTCTAAAAGTGAACTAACAGAAAGATGCATGAGGTTATCTTGTATTACTTCAGTCTGTGCTCTTTGGCTCTCCTGTTATTATTGAAAGCAGTCCAACCAGGGCGTGTAGGGGAATTTTAAGGGGAACTGTTGTGGACATTGAAAGTACGGAGGTGCAGTGCCCAAAGTGGACATGAAACCTGTTGTGTCTTTGTGTGTGTTTTAACCTGGGGAGATGATGTAAGCAATGTATGAAGCACCTTTACACCTTAGGCATTTAAAAAATGTGCTTCTGCAGCCTGTCAAGTATTTACCAAACACAATAATCTGCAATGTGTTACTCAGGTCTTAAAGAATGAGGGAACGGTGACAGCGGCACCCAATTTCAGCCCTAGTGGAGACGTAGGAGTCCTGGAAAAGGCCATCAAGGCAAAAGGTGAATTTAAAATGCACACAGCGATGCTTTGGGGCATGCGTGAACTTGCTTTGATTTTGCAATGTGTCCCTGCTTCAAGTGCAAGGGCCTGGCTTTCATGTTAAGAACGTGAACACCCTCTGCTGGCTATTATGAGTCATTACTATGCACATTGTCTCCTGTTTCTCTGTGCACACCACAGTACACTTACTGTCTGTACAATCATATAAATGCAGAATTACATGAATCTTCATTCTGCAGGTGTGGATGAGAACACCATAATTGAAATTCTGGTTAAAAGGAGCAATGAGCAGAGACAGCAGCTCAAGGAGGCTTACCAGCAGGCCAGTGGCAAGGTAATGACAGTTAAAGTAATACATTTATAAACATCTACTTTAGATTTTGTGCAAAAAAAACCATCATCTGATATACCTGTGTGTTGTTCCCTCATAGCCTCTGGAATCAGCTCTGAAAAGTGCTCTGAAGGGAGATCTGGAGGATGTGGTGTTGGCTCTGCTCAAAACACCAGCCCAGTACGATGCCCAGCAGCTGAAACTGGCTATGAAGGTACACATATGTGCACTGATATAAATGCAGAAACTCCTCAAACCTTTCCAAACCCAGCTTACTGTAACACATTTTTGTTGAATGCTTTGCCCTCACCACCATCTGTTATTTTTGGTTTGTAGCACTAGCCGCCCACTTCCACATATTCATCCATTGTTTTCTTAATGGGAGGCGAAAAGATGTGTTTTGTTTTAATTTAGTTTGTGAAGAATCAGACTTCTTTCTCTGTATCATACCATTCATGTGTTGCTTTTCTCAGGGTCTGGGAACAGATGAGGACACCTTGGTAGAGATTTTAGCCTCCAGAAACAACAAACAGATCCTGGACATAAAGAAGGCCTACAAGGAAGGTGTGTGGCAATATTTTAAACTCAAGCAATAACATTCAGCTTCTCCAAGGTGGTGCTTGGTAATGGTGGCATCATGTCACACTGAAAAATGACAGCCTCTGTTGAATGTGACAAGAACAGTTTGAACATTAATTTTGGACTTTAATGTTACTTTTATGATTCCTTTGCCAAGAATACAAGAAGGAGCTGGAGGATGACATCAGATCTGACACTAGTGGAGACTTCAGGACTGCCCTCTTCGCACTCTGCAAGGTACACGTGTGTCTGCATTTGCTCTCTGTCTTGTATTATGGGTCTCATTCAGTCCTGCATTGCAGGATTTTGAAGACACACTTACCACAATGAATTATTCAGTCATAGCACCGGGACAGCCTTAAGTTCTGAGGCAACATAACACTCCCTCCTGAAGCCATAAGGATACTAAGCTGACCGTGGCTAATAAAAAAACAAATACTATCACTCCCTCGATACACTCATGTGGAGACACATTTGCACGTAAGATTAGTGTAAATGCACAGTACAAATACTCCATGCTGAACATACATTACATTTAAAATACAGTCAAAGTGTATTTTGATGAAAGAGGATACATATATGGGTCAGTTAGGTTGTCAACTCTTTATGATGGTTGTAGGATAGTCTTTTTTTTTTTATTGACACCTCAGCTGCTGTGTTTCCACATGTCACAGGCTGGCAGGACTGAAGGAGTTTGTGAGGAGCTGGTTGACAGCGATGCCAGGGCTCTGTATGAGGCAGGGGAGGGGAGGAAGGGCAAAGACTGCTCCGTCTTCATTGACATCCTGACCAGCAGGAGCGGCCCTCATCTCCGCAGAGGTTAGCTTATCTGCTGTGCTGTTGAATAAACTCTTTTGCCTGTCAGATATATGACTCTTCTTCTACTTTCTTCTTTTTTTAGTTTTTGAAAGGTACTCAAAGTACAGCAAAGTGGATGTGGCCAAGGCGATCGACCTTGAGATGAAGGGAGATATTGAAAATTGTCTCACAGCAATAGGTAAAGACACACTTCTACTTTAATTTTGTTTGAGTATTAAACCACTAATTTGTGCACAGACTTGAACTAGAATTTTTATTTTTTTTAATGACCATAGTGAAGTGTGCTGGAAGCAGGGCTGCATTCTTTGCAGAGAGGCTCTACTTGGCCATGAAGGTACAGTGTGTTCAGGCTACTATTCACAAAGTAATATAAACCAGGATACTGTGCCTACTGCCCAAGACAATCTCTGACTGATTCCTCTCTGCCCATCAGGGTAAAGGTACCCGCAAACCTATCCTGACCCGCATCATGGTGAGCCGCTCTGAAATTGACATGAAACGAATCAAGGAAGAGTACAAGAAGAACTATGGCAAAACACTCTACCAGGAAATTTTGGTGAGCAAATAATCAAGCCATGCTTTTGACATTAAACCATTTCAGTTCAGATTTTGTTGGTAAGTTATATGTATGACAATTCACAAAACATTCAAAAATATTTTCTGACTTTTTTCTCTTTAGGATGACACTAAAGGAGACTATGAGAAGATTCTGCTTGCTCTCTGTGGTGGTGACAACTAATCATCCATTACAGGGATCAAAGATCAATAAGCTGAACATCCATTATGATGCCCAGCTGTGGAAAATCACCTGTTATGTCTTCACATGTATTGTGCCTTTATTAGCCTCTGGTGAGAACTGACGAGGCCGTTATTCTTTGTAATCATCATGACAGTCAGATGATATCAAAAGTAATAAGCAAAGATAAACATTGAGCTGACACTGCTTCAAAAGATTTTCTTTCCAAGTAATTTCTTTTTATTCCAACATGTTTCAACATTTCAGCATTGACAGTGTTACGCTAGTGGACCCATGCTCTAGAAAGACAAAGCTTTTGCACTCACTAGATTTTCTATGTGATGCTAGATGAATAGCTGAAGTTGGTGATCGCAGTGCAGCTCATGTATATCACCATGTGCCATTCAGTTAGTGGTAGTATTACCCTTGAAGGAGCTTTGAGATTCTGCAAATAAATGCTTTTTATATGAAGTCCTGTCTGAGTGGTCTCATTGCATATACACATTCAGTACATCTTTGACAGACACGAGCCAATCGGCTTTATTATTTGTTGTTAAATCTTACACACTGATAGTATGAATACTCACCATTTTGTACAAAAAAATATAAAAACGGAACCAAAAAAGAAGAAGCACAAACGTTCCATTTCCATAATTCAGTATCTAAACATAACATTGTAACACATTAAGAAGTGAACGATGAGTCACACAGAGAGTGAATAGAACAAATGCCTGGTTTGGAAAAAGTTTTTATTCCTTGTAATAACCAGAACTTCACTGAGTAGTTCTAGTTTATGTAAAGAAGGCAGAGACAGGTTGTAATGTATATTGCATTCAGCTGTATATATCACTGATTAAAAGGTTGAGTTGTCTCCGTAATAGTTTTTAAAGCAAGATTTTGTTTCTTTCTTTTTCCAGGGGACATATAATAAAATACACCGTGAACATGAGGACTATTTTGTTTAACAGTATGAAGCATTTTTCACGTGCTATCTGCAGAAGGGGGATTGCTGTCACAGAACCTGGCAACCTAGTAGCTCATCCAGACCACAACTATAAACAAGCGGAGCACCCTCTCCGGTTAGCTAATGCTCAGCTAACCAACTTTCTTCTCAGTATGTGTTTATATTTTCTTCGAAGCAGATACAGAACTATTTTTTCTTACTTTCGTGGATTGTCGCAAAAGCCCAAATAATCCTGACATGATGTAGAAATGTGTTTTTAAAGCTGTTCGGTGACTAACGTTTAGCAGCCAGCTAAAGTGCTAACTGTAGCGAGGCAATCAGTTTGGCAACAAACCAACAAAATGTGTCGTAAAATGCAAACGGTGCAAAGTCATGTTTGTGTTTCCATAGAGATCAAATGTTGAAAATACAAGTGGTAGAAGTGTCATTCAGCATGTTTATGAGCATAAGCCATTTGACATTGAGGGGGCCTTCGTTAGCCGGGTTAACGTCAGTAGTAACTGAGACCTTTTAAGGAGCTGAGGAAATATTTAGCCACAACATATCTTATATGTATATCCAGATATATATCCTCTTTTCCCCATCAATAACAATAAATTTCACACTGTTCTTTTTCTTTCAGGTCAGTCAGTTCATCTGTGTCGACCAGTGTATTTGAAGTACTCCCCTTTAATCTGAATAATGACAGTGACCTGACCAATGGACCACTGCAGTGTCAGCTCAACCAGAGGGTTTCTTTTGGAGCTAGATCATGAATGACAAACTAGTGTTCTTGGGCCTGCTGTACTTTGTCCAGGGCATCCCATATGGTCTCCAGTCTTCCCTGCTTCCTGTCTACCTGCGTGGAGCTGGTCACTCCCTCACCCGCATCGGCTTCACCAAAATCCTCTACTTCCCCTGGGTACTGAAGGTACTCTGGGCCCCTCTGGTGGACCGGGTCGGCACCAAGCGTCGCTGGCTGGTGGGGACAGTGTCTGGGCTGGCTTTGACATGTCTCTCCAGTGCTGCCCTGGCCCCAGAGGCACATATCTGGGGTGTAGCTGGAACGCTGTTGGCCATGAACACCCTGGCATCTGTTCAGGATATTGCTGTAGATGGGGCCGCGGTGGGGTTACTGAAAGGACGTGGGGAGCTGGGGCTGGGCAACACAGCACAAGTCGTGGGCTATAAGGCTGGGTCAGTGTTTGCTGGAGGTGGGCTGCTGGCTGTGATTGATGTGGCTGGATGGAGCTGGATGTTTATGCTGCTGACGTTTGTGTATGCAGGCGTGGCTCTGTTTGTGTGGGGGGCCCCTGTGCTAGATGATGAGACTGTGAAGGGCCAACAGGCAGATGGCAGCAGGAGGGGAGGGCAGGGAGCGGACGCTATTCGGCCATGGAGGGTGTGGAGGAAGCTGCTGGCTGTGCCTGGCACACCTTGGACAGTCCTGTATGTGCTTACATACAAACTGGGTAAGTCTAACTGATACACAAGAACATTTTTGATCTGAAGTGAACGTACTGATTAATACATGAAACAGATCAGATCAAGATCAGAGTATTATTCATTTTTCCTTTTGTATCTTTGCTACATAGACCTAAAATTTACACTTGTGTTTTTTTCTTAATCTATTTTGTTTAAATTGTACCCTAGAGTTTCTACCAGTTATGTTTTTCATTATTGAATAGTTTATCAATTACTTTTTTTGTTAATTGTTTGACCATTGAAAAAAACAATGTCAAAATGTCATCTGTGCAACACAAGTTGAAAAACAGAGAGAATAAGAAAAAACTCACATTGGAGAGAGTGAAACCAAAGAATTGCTTGTTTTAGATTGAAGATGATATTTTTTGATTACCTAAAATATCTGATTGTGTGCACAGTCTAAATGACCAAGATGAACACCAGAAAATAAAAAGAAAAACACAGACAATATTAAATAAGTAGCATTCCTTGTGCATCTGCCTAAGAGTGGGACACCAAGAAAAATAGATAAGATGAAAATCTTATCTGTTTTTATTTATTTTCTGTAAACAAACCAGACTGCATAAAGAGCTCCCCCAAACGCCTGAAAAGATCCACTTTTTGAAGTCTTTCCTATTGTCCAACTTCAACCTTCTTCAGTGGCATTACTGTCCTCATGTAGGGCTCAAAGATCACCACTAGATGTCTCTGTTGGTGTTTCCATAAGGACTGAACTCAGGACTGAGTGCATTGAAGAAGTTTGGGAAGTAATTGTTGGAAGGGAGTTTATTATATTTTTGTAGGTCCTTTACAAACACTGAAATACAGATGAAGCAGTTGTTTTTAATGTCACAGTTACACAAGTATAAACTTAAGGTACTTAAATGAGATACAATGTTGGTTTGAATGCATAGTGAGTTTGTGCACACAGTTTTGAATGTGAACTGGTTAGTTCCCAAAGAGATGCTAAAAAATATTTAAAGTAGATTTGAAATAGTCAAGCTTGTGTGTGGGAGAGAGAGTTGATATGACCAGAGTTTGGTGTTTGGTAGCAGAAGGGGATTATGTAAGGATTAGAGTGTCTTTGTGTCTGTGGCGTTCAGAAACTGAAATGGAAGACGGTGCATCCTGCTGATGTGTGTTTATGTGTGTGTGTATGTGGGTGGTGGGAATATAATTGTCTCCACGCATTTGCATAGTCTTTACTTGTGTATATGCCTGAATGTATATGCCTTTGTTTTTAAAATGTGTGTGTGTGTGTGTGTGTGTGTGTGTGTGTGTGTGTGTGTGTGTGTGTGTGTGTGTTTTTGAGAGAGTGTTAAGGGTGGCTCAGTAATCGGATAAGCCCCGGCAGACAACACCACTAGACAAAATATGAAGGCTGGCTGGACCCCCTAATCTGTCTAGGAGGCACTCCCCTAACCCAACACTCTCTCTGTCATACAACCACACACACACACACATCACTGGCTGATGTTCATGATTACAACAATAATTACTCTTCGTATTTTCAGTGCCATGATGGAGCTCTGTTAATGCAGTCTTGTCATTTGTTTCAATTTAAGTATTTCCCACCTTTGCAGCAAAACAAGGTTGTGTAATATTTTAGATTAGGCCTGGATGTGCCAGCATAATTGCCTATGTGAGACAGTATTGTTTTTGTTCAAGGGGTATGCGGGTATGTTTGTGTGAGACCGGTAATCTGCCTGTCTGAACCCCCACTTCTCTCACACACACATAGACACACACACACACACATATACAAGTACCCCTGTCCCTCATCTATCCCTAATGAACTCTGAGTTTGTGCTGCGTCCAACACTGTGGCCAATCATTGGGAGCCTCGTGTCTGAACTGTGACCCCTGCACCATCTGAGGCCACAGGCATGATGGGAGAACTGTCTGGGTAGACTCGGAGGGACGGACGGAGGGTGTGAGGGGGGGAGTAGACAGGGAAAATGGGAGAAAGGCCAGAAAAGAGACAAACAATGAAGGCTTCGAGTTGCAAATAAGCTCAACATTTTAATATCTTGTTGTCATGCGGTATTCCCATTAGGTCAGTTAAATTATCAGCTAACTTCCATGAGGTAAATTTATTAATGTTAGATGAACTGGTGTTTGTCATTAGTACATAAGTCATTGTTGTCACCACCAAATGGCAACAGACATAAAGAATCTGCGATGCTTGGTGGAACATGGAAGGAATATATCTTCTAAATGTCCTCACAACAGGTTAGTTTAAAAGCAACTGCAAAAAAAAGTGAAGTAAAGATGAACTAAAACTCAATTCTCCATCCTCCACAGTTGGGTATATTATCTGAAAGTTGAGAATCGAAGACCGAAAAATGCCAGCAGCAGAGTGGTACGCATAACTGTGAGGAACCATCAAGAATAAAAGAGAATTACTCGATACACTTAAGTTTGCAAACCATTGGAGCTAGGATCACTAAGCATGGGCACAGATAAGGTGGAGTCATGAGTGTCCGATTCAAGTTTAAAGAATAAAACAAGGAGGATTAAATTTTTTTCAAGATCATGCACAAAAAGACAGCAACATTACCATGTGTGGATCTGTTGCTAAAAAGTTTGTGTGTAGAAAGCCAGGGGAAGAATTCTAACCAGACTGCACCAAGGGTACAGTAGTAAACATGGAGGTGGGAGCATGAGAAGTGTGAGGCTGTTTTTCTTGCAGTGGTGTCTGTGGAATCATGAACTCTGAAGTGTGTAGAAGACTTTTGGCTGCTAAATTAAATAAATCAGCTTACACAATGATAAAAGCTCCTCTTTTCACAAGAGATGTAAATGATGGTGAGTGTGTGGACACTGATAAAGACGTTCTCTGGGGAACTGACCAGGTGTTTGGAAGGACAAAGCTAGGGTCCAGTACTCCCCTTTAACCTTTCCTCCTGAAAACACATCTATATGGATTAATTGTAAAACACACTCTTTAAATTTAGTAAGCAAAATATCAGAAACATCCCCCACTTTAATGGGACACTGACGAATAGCACCACCAACTACAGCCTCCAGAATAACCACGAAGTTGAACCATTATAAAATAATATTTTGCAGAGGTAGGATATATTGCAGGACTGTTGTATTAGACTGCATTAGTTTTTAGCTAACGGTAGAGGAAAAGTTGTGGAGAGAGAGTCGAGGGGGGGAGTATTTTCCAGAGGGGAAAAGAAGGACTGCAGGGAGGGAGGCTGAAGGAGGGGATGAATTAATGAACAACCACCACATGGTGCCCTGAGAGAGACAGGGAGCAAATGGAAATGGAAATAAACACATTTATCCTTACTAATAAATAGCATGGATCATCCTGGATGTTTAAAGGTCCAATTTTGTATTTCTACCACATAAATCTCCCATAATGAGCTAAATCCAAATGTACAGTGTATTTGTCTGTCTTAATGATTAAAAACTAGCATCATGTGATTCCATCAGTGTATAATAATTATTAATTTTGACCTGGCAACTGTGTTTTTTCTATGAGACACTACGTGATATTAATACTGGAGAAGTTGTCAGAAACAGACACCAAACAACATTAAGTCACCAAGCGAGCAGGTTTAAGTAGGAGGGATAGATGGTGGCTGTTCTGCTTCTACCTAGTTATACAGTATTTTCCCATGTTCATGAGCCCTGAGGGCAACAGAGACATCTACAGGGACCAGTAGGGTGTTTGTGTCAATAGAATAATATGCATAGGTTATTGTGAAATTTGTATAGAGAGGGTTCTGTTTACTCTTTTGTCCTGAGGAGCTAAAAGGTGCGCGCGTGTGTGTGTGCTCACAGCTCTTCATATATGTGTTTACTGTGCATAAACATGTAGTATGCATGAGCCTGTCTCCGTTTACCGTGCGCTCGGGCCGGGAGCAATAATGTCATTCTACAAGATGACTGCGTGTCCTCAGTGATCTCTCCTGCTCTGCCCGCTCTTTTGTGTAAGCTGCTGGATTTCAACCCCACTGTCCTCGTCGACCTCTCACCCTCATCTCGACCTTATCCTACTGTGATCCCGCGCCGTACTAACGCCCAACCCCCGTCTACTTCACACACACGCACACATCTTGCACCAAAGGTTTTAAATCTGTTTCACTTACTCAGCTACTGTTAGCTTTAACACGGGTGATTTTTTTCCAAGTATACCAATATATGTTTTAAAAATGTTGTCATGAAGGAACTTTAACAAGAATATTCAGACAACTCCACCCCCCTTTATTTCTGTCATTAAAACCCACTGAAAACTTTGAATCTAGGCAAAATGCAACAAAGTCAATAATTAAAAACACTCTTGCTCACTACTAATTGGTTGACTGTTTCCAGACTGTTTGGTACAAGCCATTGCTTCTCAGTTTTTATTACATTTAGTTTAGTCGTAGTTAATCGGGTTGTTGCACTGTTCTGGCCTCGGTGCTAAAATATCATTTTAAGTTGAGCTGATGAAGAACATAATTTTTAATACTGAACATTTTTTTCTTTTCTTGCTGTGAGTGTGTCAGGGTGCTCGGGCCCTGTTACACTCACTTCCAAGTCTAGTAAGTGATTGATGTTGCCATCAAGCACCTTTAAATAACTGGGAGAAATAAAACAACCCCCGACTCCCTTCTTTCTGTCACTTTTCCTCTTAATGTTAAATAGTTTTGTCTTTCTGTGCTGTCTGTAAACAGAGTTTTCTTTCAGCCTGCCATCCCTCCTCTGTTTCCTCTTCACTAACCTCCTAACAATGTCTCTGTTCATCTGCCCCTCCTCCTCTTCCTCTGTCTCTATCTGTCTCCATCCCTGGCTGCTGTCCTATCTCTCCAGTCATGTTCAACTCGCATCGTTTTATTTATGACTTTATGAATGATTGTCATTTCCTGCATTACATCTTATTTTTTTCCTCTTGTCGTTTTTCGTTTACTGCTGTTTTTCCTCCTCGTTTCTCTCAGTCCTTCAGTTTTCCCCATGCCCCCCCTCCTCCCTCCACTCCTTCATTTCTCTTACCCTCTCCCCCTTTCACTCTGTTTAATCTTTACGGATGTCTAATGAAATCCCTCCTGAAATGGACAATTGTTGCTTTGAGAATATTTATAGAAATGAATAATCAGCCTGCTTGTGTTTGTCTGCATGCACCCCCACACACACCCCCACACCCCCACCCCGCTTTAAAGAAATAATTAGTTGAAGGCAGGACTGTGAAAGCTCTGAGGTTTGAGCTAAACAACAGACAGGCACGGGAGCGCAGAACCATGGGTAAACAACCCTGGCATCATGGGTACTGCTGCTGCTGCCAGTATTTACTTTATTATGACTAATATGCTTACCGCAGTGTTGATGCAACTCACAACAGTTCAGCACAGAGGATGACAGGAGTTAAATGTGAATAATGCACAGAGATCGGTGCAGCAGCCGCTGATCATGTGGAGTGACGCTAATGTAACGTCATAATGAACAGCTGTAAGTTTATGTCAAGTCTGACCCTGAAAAAAATTGTATTCACCAACAAAATCCTGTTTTATCTGTTTTACCTCTAACCAGACAGATTAGACGATCAATACATACAGCTTCTATTTACTTACAGTACACTATCACTGAATGTGAATGGTCTGAATCAAACCAATGTTGATTTCTGTGTGTGCATTATTTTAAGTATCACTGATCTAATATCAAATCTCTTTGTTTCAACTCAGCAATTAGTTTCCATACTGACAAATGTTCTGTTTTTCAGTAAATTGATTAATTGCTTTGGCCATAAATATCTGAACATTTTTAAAAAAATGGTCATTATGATTTCCCAGAGGCAAGTGGCACATAATTAGATCACCTGTCCAAAACCTCAAAGCCTGCAGTTTACTTTAACAGTAAAAAAATAAAAATAAAAGATGTGAGAAAAACTTCTCTCACTGAAACAAACAATCCTTCTTTTGCTTTGAAACAAACTAATAGCTGCCAATTTAGTTTCTGGTTTATTGGTTGACTGCTTCAGCTGCTACAATAGTGTGATATTGAAATGTGATGACTTCATTTTGATCACACATCATCCTTTTTTTTGTTTTTAGGAATAATTCTAATAACCCACAAATTCTGTAGTGGACTGAGACCTCATTTGTGGTCATCTGACATTATTTGTGACCAGTTTTTGTAGCTCTGACTTTAAACTTATCAAGTAATATTAGTAATCCGATACATTTTGCTCATGTCTTATCTTTAGTGCTGCCTGCACACTGTTGAGTATATTTACTGTGATGTAAAAGACCTTTGTAAACTTGTAGCAGTGTTTGTTACTGATTTACTTTATCTAAAAAAAAAAAAAATCACACGTCTTGTCAGATTGGTAGATATATTTTGTAGAGAAACCTATCTGATTGGCTGAATTAATTTACACAACAAACTTGAACATAGTCAGTCCCATCTGTACGAACCATGTGTAAATTGCCAACACTGAAACATGAGTGACAGACGTGAGAGACGAGTGTTTTCCTGCGCAGAGAATCCACATTTCCTCCGCCACGTTTCTGCTGGGTTGTCACACCACCGTTACAGCGGTGACACTCTAATTCTGCCGCTGCACTCCCTATCACTGGGAGCTTCTCAGCTTTCTCTTATTATTTTTTTTATTTCAGTCTGTTTCATCTGTCTTTTTTTTTCCCCTTTCTCTATTTTTGTTTGTCTCCTGGCTGACTGAGTGAGTGAGTCGTCGGTTGTGTTGCGTCGTCTTTGACAGCAGTCTGGGAGCCAAGCTGTCACTCACACAGCTCCTTGGTCCCACTGTCTTTCTGAAGTCAGTCTCCATTAATATAATAATGGCGTATAGTCGGCGCCACTGAATATTTTACTGTAATGTTCAGCAGAACATTACCCCCACACTCAATGCCACACAGAGAAAGTCTTACTGTCTGACAGAAACTTTTTATTTTGACTGAAAGGTCTTTGTGAGGTCTGTTTCATCTGTGGAAGTTTCTGTGTTTTTGTTGTGTTTTCCTTTTTGTGCTTTAGGAAAAGTGCTAGGCCCCCGTTTGATAAAGTGACTGAGGGTATTCTTTTTCTTGTCAGGCATCTATTATTGACACTTTCCAGGAATAGGCCTAGGTGCGCCGCACGTCGGTGTGCTGCATTTGATTCTGCAGTCGTCATCTCAGGAAAACCATGTTGTTCAGTCTTGCAGGCTAAACAGTTTGATACAACACCCTCGTTGTGTTTGACTGTGATTGGGATAGGCATGTGTATTCAGGAGGAGTCTCACATATTTACTGTAGGTGAAAAATAGTAATTCTTAGTCAGACACATACAACACATAATATGTTGTGTACTGGTTGTAGTTTACTCTAAAACCCGTAAACCTGCCATCAGTAAAGTATGTGAAAACAGTATGTTGTTGTTCTCCTGTTTCTAACCTTATGTTTTCCCTCATCTTTGTCCCCGTCTGACTGTGGCTGTGTACACAGGTGAGCAGGGTGCAGTGACCATGTTTCCCCTTTTCCTGTTGGATCACCACATGACAGCCAGAGAGCTCGGCTTCTGGAACGGTGTCATCGCCATGGGCTTCTCCATCTGTGGGTCGTCGCTGGGAGGCCTGCTGCTCGCTCAGTTCAGGTAGACTTCATCGACGCCCTCGTACTCGCCACCACCCTGACTGTTTTGTATGGCAGCAGTATTTTGTACTTTTCTGTCTGTCACCAAATCCACATGCTGTGGTGGAGTTGTCTAATATTCTCTAGGGTGGGAACGAACTAACCAATGGAACGAATGAATTAAATCATGGATTAATTTCCTAAATAAATAAATCAATCATTCAGCATCAAAATGTCAACAAATGCCCAGTCACTGTTTCCCAGAATCCAAGGAGACATTTTCAGATATCTTACTTTGTCCAACCACCAGTCAGTTTGCTGTCCTAAAGGACTACAGATACATGTGTCATGGAACAAAGAAGAGGTTAAAATGTTAAGGGCTCATAGGATAAAAAATACACCGATAAAGTACAGTCCAATGCATAAACATTTATGTTACCATCTCACATGCTGTGCTCTCATCCCATCAGATGTGGCCATTTCATCATCATCATCATCATCATCATCATCATCATCATCTTCCTCACCATGCTCCTGTCTTTTTTTTTCTACTCTAAGCCTTTTGTGTACATGTGTACACGACTCTTGCTTTGATGCAGATTTCCCCTTATCCTCTTCCTTATCACTCTGTGCCCTTTGTTCAGGTTTTTTTTGGTTCTCTTTGTGCGTGCGTGGGTGCGCGCACGCGTGTGTGTGTGTGTGTGTGTGTGCCGTAATTTAAGTAAACATAGTCTTGTTTGAGAGCTCAAGGACCCCCTGTGTGGTGTGTGGTGTGAGAACAGCATGAGCAGCAAATCCATCACACACACATACGTATACACACACACACACACACACACACACACGCCTCAGTGTGTGGTCTCAGAGACAATAAGCACCTAGTTGATTTTATTTGTCAGATTCACAAACATACTAAGATAATATTACAATGGCAGCTATTATATTTTATATTAAAATTTCTATAAGAAGTAATTTCAGCATGGTTTAATCTAGTTCTGAATAAACAATCTCTGTTTAAGTAATATGATGGTATTTAACATTTTCATGTTTCCCCTTCAGCACATTGACATTGTGCCGTTTGTGCCTCACTATCGTTGCATAAGGTTTTCCGTCTGCTTATACTAGGATCACATTATAGCACAGGCCTGCCTATGGCCAGTGTGATGTAATGGGAACTATAAATACCAACAATGCCTTAATGGAGGATAGTGTGTTCCTTTTCACTTGTTATTACTTGTTTGTACCTCGTTGCATCAAGTGATCTGATGCAGTAGATGTAATATGGTTACTTTTTAGTTAATGGAGAGGTGAGGTTTGTTTTACTTGTGTGTTCTGTGTCAATAGTGTATATGTGTGTTTGCTTGCCCATTCTTTGACACATATTAGTTGCTTTGTACTGTTTCGGATGTCACTCGGTTCGTCCTGTTGGCTTTTTTTATCTTGTTTTTTTTTTTCAGCTGGCTCCCAGGTTTTCTTCTTCTTGTCAAGTGACACTAACAAACACACAGGAAGCCTCCAAAGGCAAAAGTTTTGTAGCGGGGAAAGCGCTTTCAAAAGATGTCATTGTCATAGTTTGGGTTTTGATCTTTCACTCTCTGTCTCCATCTCACTTGTAAAGGACTCTGTAACTTGTAAAGGCAGTAAACTGTTCACACACTGACAAAGGCAAAAATACAAAAAAGAAAAAAAAAACACTCTTGGCTACATCATCATCATCATCTGTTATTTTACTGAAACTACATAGATGTATTGTGGAAATCACAGGCTTAGATTTTTACACAGAAACATGCCATTGTTACAAATGTATAGATTTAAAAATATTACCAGCCAAACAAATAGCAATTTGTTCGTGATGCATTACTCTGCAACACACACTTTATGTCACCTTATTTGAACTGTGAGCTGAGCACCTCTGTTTACCCTGTGTGTGTGTTATAACAGCTGATGAATTGGAGGGTTGAGATACTAATTTAATCATTTTTCCAACCTTTGTTAAAATCCAATTTGCAGTGTGATATTTGTGATGGATAATGATAGATGAATGGCCTGATTAACTTGATCAGAAAATAAGAAACAGTCTTTTGTGATAAAAAAAAAAATAAGAATAAGCCTCTAGAAAATATTTGAAATTGCTTTCATAGATTAAGCCGATTTATTGTGTAGAGGTGAAAAAGAAAGACAAAAGTATGTGTTGTACTTGTGCACTTTTACAGCTCAGCAGTAGCTTGGATGTTAGAATTTATATTTTTGGTTGTGTGTGCCTTCCAGTGCCAGATGAACACTACTCCTTCCTTACCTCTTCCTATCACCCACACATTCACACACACAGACAAAGGGCTGTCCAGTAGGCTGTTGTCCCACCTCTAAAAGCTCAGTTGGAAGGTTTATCCTTCCTACCATCAGAAACGGCTGAGTGGTCAGTGAGTGACCCCCTTTACAACCGCCTCTGGCAACCTGAGAACATGGCTATTCTTATCTGGGCCCGGCCCGTGTGAGGTGGCAGCCAGGCAGGTTTCTTTTTCTCACACACACACAAACACACCCCTCAGCATCTCTTGAGAGTGCGTGATATGAAAGGCTGTCATTGAGAACGGAGGTAAAGGAGCAGCAGAGAGAAGAATGTCTTTAGCATGTGAATGATGCAGGATTGGTTTTCCAGTAGAGAGGTAAGGAAAGGCTGGGAAGAGAGAGGGAGGCAAAGACACGGAGAAGGTGGAGGGAGAGAAGGGGATGTCTTGTATTGAAAAAACAACAGTGAAATAAACAGATCTCTAACTGTTGGGGTTTTTTTTTTGTTTTCTGATGTTTTATAGACAGAGTATTACATATGTTGATAAATAAAATCTTCAGGTTAATTGATTACAAAAACAGTTGTTAGGTGTAGCCCTTGAGCACTGATCAGAACCACAGACTGGAATGGAAGAAGCTAATGTAACATCACTCATTGGTTTGTGGACTTGGATTTTGAAGCTAGGAGATTAGCATGTGAATCGTCACCATGTTGATTTTTGTTGGAGTCAGAAGTGAAGTGGATATAAAGGGGGGGAGTGAGGAGGTGGGTCTGACCCTTGAACCTGAGGATGCTGCCCAATTTGTATGAGACTCGAGTTCAGGTCTGGTTTCTTGGAGGTCAATCCTGTCAGTCAAAGTGACCGTGCCCCTAAATCTTCCTCTTTTTGAAGCCTAATATCTACTTAATTCAGTTTTTTTTTTCAGATGGACCACCAGATAACTGATGAGAACAGTTGACTTTAGCTAATGACATCAGATGACTTGTAGAAAAATGGTATTGAATATTTCATATTTTAAAATGACCATTTTTTAATTCAACTCAGTTGGAGCTATAGTTTTTTGAGCCAACATCTATTGGCCATCGAGAGTATTGCGCTTTTTTGCACTTCTGCATCGGCTTCATTATGAGCCGATCAGAACAGATCTTATTTGAGTGCAGTCAGGGACGTTTGTTGCATGTAAACCATCTTTTCTCTTTGTTACTGCACATATCATCTCTATTATCCAAGTGCAAAAGTATTAGCAGACATATGTTGGTATTTCTTACAGACAATAAAGAAAATTTCAACTTGGGCCCATATTGTAACACCTCTGAATAGCACTTCAAAAAGATTTAAAATAAGTTGGCTGTACTCTGAACTAAATCAGATATCCTGCTTTGTGTGACAGGCCCCTTTTTTACACATTAATAATTACATGCAAAAAAACATTACCAAACACACACACAGTCCTTTGAGTGGCAGGCATCCTCTGAGTGATTGGCATTGTTAATCCCTGATGTCACACAACAGTGTGAGTGCGTGTGTATATGTGTGTGTGTTTTTATATGTACGTTAACAGTGATTAATTATCTCTCTCATGCTGGGGATCTCCTTAGGTTATTGATTACGTCATGAACCAAACCCACAGGGGGATGATTTTCTTGCACTAACAGGGAATCAATTAGTGTCTGGGGACTTGTTTACTTAAGCACGTGCACGAATGTTACTGTGTGTGCGCATGCATGTGTGGGTGTGTGTGTAATTGTGTGTGACATGAAAAGAAACACAGAATGTCTCTCATTTTAATGACACTAGTCTGGAGTCAGTCATCACTGCTCATCGATACTCAAAAGTGAGTAAACCTCAGTCTGATTCTCGTTTGCTGGTCTCTCCTCAGCATCGGGGCTCTGATGCGACGTGTGTTCGTACTGCGAACCATCAGCATGGTCTTCCAGAGTTCTCTACTCACTGTACTGGAACCATCGCCACTCATGAAAGGTGAGAAACAGACTGGAACACAGTCACAGAGGTGTAAGTCACAACTATAACTGGATCTGTTTCAACACATCTTACCATCTGCCATGATCCTTCAGTAAATAGTCTAGTTTCTCATTCATGTTGGTTCAGAGTTGAAAAAAGCTCTGTACAAAACCTCCTTAAAGCGGTTAGATTGACCACATTATTCTTTGACATCTAACCAAATGAGCACACTACTTACAGGTTGTAGAGCTCTGTACATTAACATATTCAAATGCTCCAGTAGTGAGACAGACAAACTTGTATATAGAGGGTTTTGTGCATTTAATGATTAAAGCATATAGCTACTGTCTTCAGTGTTTTTATTGGGCATAAAGTGTTTTCTTCCAGTCAAGAAGGTATTTCAGATCTGACCTCTGAGGCTGAGCAGAGTGTGAACATATCTCAGACTGTCAGGTTTAAATACTTTTTTCACTTTTTTTGCAGTAATATAAAAGAAACACGTCTGCAATGTTTACACATGGATTGCACAAAACTGTGGAAAATTCTGTTTTAATAAATTACAGAGTAAAGCAGATGATGATGATACTGGATAGTGATTTGGCAAAAACCTGGAAAACTACAATGCTATGGTCATTTACCTCTCAAGGTCACCAGAGGTCAGACACACATGCACACAGAGTCCTCATTTGACCTTCCACTTCTTTGAATAAACACACTTTTATTAACATGCAGGTACGCATAAATAGGTTATAGACGTGCAATATGAGTTTTTGTAAATAAGCACATTTTGTAGGATGAACACAAGTGAAAACATGTGGCTTGAACTTAATTTGAATACAGAGGGAGAATTTTAAAAATACCAGTCATCATCAAAAGAGGTCTGAACAAAACATCAACCGTGGCCTTCATCAGATTTACTGCAGTACTGTTGCATTGTGCTGTTTCTGTGCTGTTCACTTTATCTAAAGGTTAAGAAGAAAACAGATTTCTGTCAGTGTGGTTGGCAGGTCACTAATTTGATTATAAGGTTAAGTAACATTTGTACAGCAGGGTTTTTTAATAGATATGAATTGTGACAGTGAAAGTTGTAAATGTTTCTGTAGAATTACTAATGCCTCTTTATGTCCAGTGTCAGGTTAAGTGTGATCGATCAGGGGTAAAATTGATTATTGCTGTTCTGTTGAGGAGAGGAACCTGTGATCAGTGTGGACAGGTGTGGGAGTTTCAGATCCCTGCAGTTGGGAGCCTGGAGTATAGGTGTACGAGCCAGATGTTTAGTATTTATACGGCACCAGAGCGCAGGTTGTGAAGGACATTGATAGACAGGAGAGGTCTCTCTACAGAGAGCCATCCACTTGTTAATGTCTGAATGACACATCTGATTGTGTTGCACAGCCAGTCTCAAAGCATTTGGGATTCACATCCATGCCATTCATCTCCGCCAGAGCTGTCTGTTCCCCTATCAAGCCTCTCAGATTGAGAGTTGAGGCCTCTCCTTCCTCCATTTTAAACCCAGAACAAAGATTAAGGAAAACTCAACAAAAAAACCTCCAAAACAGAAAAACATTCAGTTTCAGATTTTTCAATATTACATGATAACCCTCCGCTTCCCACTCCTCCAGTCTGATCAGTCGTTGCATCTGTGTGACTCTGCCAGCCTTGTGTCGCTGACTGAAGAGTCTTATTCGGCAAAAACTCTGGCGGCTTGAGTGAATAATTCAGTGCTAGCAGGAGCAGAGACAGATAGGCTCTGTGGTTCCTCTGTGTTTCCCCACTAACACTGC
>OOFC01004902.1:79555-97123 GCA_900323345.1 Pseudochromis fuscus
GTTTCATCTGGTTTCTTCTGTATAATAGTTTTTATGTCTCTTAAAGTCCTGTTTTAAATGTTCTTAATATCTGTCCTCATTAATCATCATGTGCTATATCACAAATCCTTGGGAAATTCACAGCAACTGCACCATTGTTCAAGGTTTGGCCTTTTTATGGTGACCTTCAGAAAGAGCTTCAAGGAAAAATAGACAAACATCACAGTACTTAGTGAAATACTGCAGCTGGTGAGCTGATGTGCAAGCAAATGGGGAATACTCTGAGCTGCTTTCCCTTTGGACCTTTGTTTTCAGGATTATATATTATTTTTCATTTAAAAAAAGAGTCACTGGAGATAGAAAACACTCTTTTCAGTCAGGTAGTTCACTAATTGTTGGGTAGAAAGTGCTTCAGGATGGTAGTTTAGGGGACAATAAGTTAATCCAGAACACTACCATCTCAAACTGTCCAAAAAAGTTCATGAACTTTCAGTGGACTAGCTCTCAGTTTTCTCAACTGACAGATGTTTGCTTCAGAAATTTGAAAACTCAATTTACCCTGAATTACATTTATTGCTGACTGCATGTTAAATAGAAACTTCTGAAAGACATAAGAAAGAAAGAAAAAAAAAAAAAAACACAATAAAAACCTCTAAACTGTGTGTGTGTCTGTGTGTGTGTGTTTGAAGTGATAGGAGCTGCTCTGTGGTGAAACAGGCTCTGCTATCCAGTCGCTCGGTGATGGGCTGGGATGTGACAAGCTGCCAGCTCATATGGTGTTGAGCCTGAGTCACTTAGCTCTGGTCTGCCGCTGTCTCCAGGCTCAGACCCCTTCAGCCCAACCCTCCCGCATCCCCACTCTCTCTCTCTGAGTGTCAGTCCCACCACACACACCCCCGTCATCTCCCCCAGCCTCATTTGGACCATTAGGGCCAAGACAGGAGAAGCCTCGTTCTTGTGCACACACCCCACTTCTCCTCTTTCATTTCTTGTCATCGAGTTTCTGACGCCTTTCCTACATTCCTCCATCTCTGTGTCCTCACATGTGGACAACCCGTCTGGGCTAGTTCTTGAAGGGGGAGTTAATGGTGCAATGTGATGGTGTGTAAAGGGTTTCAGCTCTATATGGCTGTCTGTCCAAGTGGTGACGAGGCCTTTTTAGGTCACCTGTCTATCTATCTATCTATCTATCTATCTATCTATCTATCTATCTATCTATCTATCTATCTATCTATCTATCTATCTATCTATCCATCTATCTATCTGTCTGTCTGTCTGCCCGCCTGTCTGCCTGCTCATTCATAACAGCTGGGAAAACCTCTTTAAACAGCTCATTGAGGAGTTGTTCGTGTTGGCAGACTCCATCCTATCCGATTCCAGGCCTATATTATTTACAGTATCTCTCAGGGAAATCCTTGTTTGGCAAAGTTTGGCTGAGAACAAGCTCTGTTGTTTCTTAGAGTGCAGTCACAATACTCAAATTTCTCTTAATCCCCTATCAGACTAACTGGTATGAAACTGAGGCTGTGAATAGATGGGATATGTCAAATTTGTCATACTGATATCACTTACAAAAGTGAGTGATATCACGCTACAATAAACAGACGCACATAAGTGTTCCCACAGTGTTGTTGTAAAATATGATTACATTTTTTTATGAGTAAGTAGAGTCAGTTAAATGTAATGAGTGAAAGCTTAAGAAATGAATCTCGAGAAATGATAAACAATAAGTAAGAGTTACCTTTGAGTAAGAGAATTCTTTCAAAATGCCTTTTTATCTACAGCCATAAGGCATAAATGTCTGAGTCAGACTGTCCTGGAGCTTTTACCTGTTTTCTGTTTTGTTGACTAAATACACAGTTGGTTAGTGTGGGAATACCTCAAAATATCACAACTTCCAAATACCTGCTATTTTCCAAATATGTGTGCATACTGTATGTTATGGGTGTGTTGTGTGGATGAAACATGAAGTGATGGAGTGAAGCAGAGAGGATGGGTGGAGATCTGTGGAGGAAGGGAAGAAAAAAATGCAAGGGCTAAAGGACGGAGGGGGGAGATACAGGACCATTACTACACTGTTTGACATCATCAGGGATTCAGCCTCAGGCCAGAGCTACTAATGGGGGTCTCTCCGTCTTGCTCTCCCTCTTCCCCTATCTCTCACACACACAACAATCATATTCAAAATGCACACTGCATGTACAGTTATGGATTCATACACGCTTCAGTGCTTAGAGTTATACACATGTGAATACACATGTGCACAACTATGCACACAGACTCACAGCTGAGCCGCCATGTCCAATCCAATAAGATTTTCATGCGGAGTTTAAAATAACAAATAGCTGAATATATGCTTCCTTTTGCTTCCTCAGACGGCTTCCATCTTAATTTTAGTGCAAAGCCGTACTGTACTTATTATTTTGTTGTACTGAAATCGTTTCGATAATACAGCGTGGTGCTATACATCCTAATTTCCTGTTGCTCCACGGGGAAACTAATCTTATATTGTCATTCATGTAAGTGTTGATGTGTCATCCGTGAGACAAAAGGGAAACAGTTTAGCCCCCCTATCTCTCCCAGTACCTTGAAAGCCACACCACTTGTGCATCTCTGCAGTCTTTGAGGGAAAAAGGCTTACAGTGCCACGCTGCCGAGAAAAGCCAACTCATCCCCACCAGCATTTGTTGTGCTCTGCTTAATCTAATTCAACTGCTAAAACCACTGTGACAGCAGCTCCTTGCTTCAAGCACTAAATTATAGTCTTACAGGAAAACGGCAGCAAAAATAAAGATGAGAGGGTGAGAGGAGACAGAGTGACAGAGAAGGTAATGCATCCAGATAAAATGAGATGGATGCAGGATAGAAAGAGAGAGAGAGGCAGGAATAGAGTAGAGCTGGGGTGTATCTGGTGGGACTACCAGAGAGACAGTGCGTGGACTGATGTAGACAGCTGGACATGGATTTTTTAATCTGTCTAAATAGGATCTGCCCAATGTGGGCTTTTCTCCTAAACAGCAGGCCCAACAGTGGGGTTGTGACAGCCAGACGACAGCATGGGACCACAGCACTCAGGGATGACACCACTGTGTCTGTGTATGTCTGTGTGTGTGTGTGTGTGTGTGTGTGTGTGTGTGACAGAGTATGTGTGTTTGAAAGTAAGCAACATGTGCATGCGTCTATGTGAAGAACAGGGACAGAGTCAAACAGTTATACAGGCTGTCAAAATGTCTGCAAGTCATGCCGACAGAAACTTTGCAGTTCTCCTTTCACAGTTCACATTTCCATCTGATGCAGTTTCATGGACAAGCTGCTTTCAGGTGGTGGCTTGATGCAAATTACAATAGTTTGTGTTTCCATCTTCTGCAAATTATGAGGAGCCACACTGAGATTATTGAGATGATTGTCCAGTAATGTGCTGTAAAAAACTGGAGAAATGAATATAACCAAAAGAGCAGAGTAATGATTTGGTAATATGTTTGTTTCATGTTTTATTTTGGGGTATATTGGAGTCTTAGTTTGACACATTGTTGTCCGGGAAGATCTTTAAACTGATTTTTTTTTTTTTTTATTGATACATTGATTGTTAGTCCTCAAGTGTTAGAACATGGTGTGAAATTATTACTATGGCTAAATAATGGGTGACACACATATTGTTTTAAATTTGAGGTTTCCTCCCATATTTGAAGGTGAATAAAAGTACTGTGATCAGTTCAGTTTCCCAGTTTCTTCCATCCAAACAGAATCTGAGAACATCTGAATATCATGTGCAGACTGTAAGATGCTGCCTACATCACTCACTGCATCAGGTGACCTTTTTTTCTCCAGGATGTTCACTCTAAAGCCGTGTTCACACAGGACACAACACAAATTTTACAAGCGATTCGATTGCATAATAATTGAATTTGAATTATAACAGTTTTAATTTGAACGACAAATGCGCACCACGATAGCCAATCAGTGCTGTGATTCCACGACATCACCGAACAGAAATGGAGGACGAGCTTATTGGCACCATTTGTTGCTCCAGAGGTTTATGACATGACTTTAACTCCCTGTACCGGGATAAAACCAGGAAGGAGAGGATTTTTTATCATTTCTTGGACTTTCACAACAGGTTAAAGGCACAATATTTGTGATCTCGTTCATTGTTGATAGCAAAAGTAGTGGTTGCCGGGGGTACCGTGACGAGTAGTTCGATTGCCAGTGCATGATCATGAGTGCACATCATGACTACCCACAAGGCGAAAATTTGCATTGCGTCCAGTGTGAAGGTGGCATAAGTTGCATAATGGACCATGACTGGCTTCCAAGCATAGACTGTATAAAGAATGGATGTTCGTTGGTTTGTGGACTCACATTTTGAAGCCAGGAGTTTGTCATTTGGGTTTTTGGAGCCAGAAACTACCATATTTGGGTATGAAGGGAGGAGGCAGGTATACCCTACCCAGTGTGTATGAGACTGGAGTTCAGGTCTCATTGGAGATCTGTCAATCAAACTAACCATGCCCATCATCTTTTTTTTGAAGGCTAATATCTACTTAATGATGAATTTGTTTTACAGATGGATCACCAGATCAGTGATAAGAAAATTCGATTTTAGCTAATGACACCAGAATGACTAGTTGAAAAAATGTATTGACTGACTATTTCATGATTTAAAACTACGATTTTGAATTGAAGTCATTTGGAGCCAGCCTCTTGTGGCCATCAGGAGTATTACACCTTTTTGCACTTCTGCAATGGACTCATTTTTGACTGTGGTTGCTTCGTCGTGCTATGTGTATGATCTGTGCTTCCAAGCCAGGTGTGATGTCATAAATTGTGTTTGCATGTATATACCTTTATTTTAAAAGGCTTAGGTTTGTTGGAAATAATATCTTGATGTCAGTGTAATGGGCTGTTTCACTGTTGAACCAGTCTTCAGGCTTTATTAGCTGGTAGCTGCTGTTTGATCTATGGAAAATTACAGCATTTATTTGTTGGGTTGGCACATTTTAGTTGTTTTACATACATTAAACCTATTTTCACTCTAATGTTCTTCTATTTTACATTTTTTCTGTTTCCAATGTAGGAAGTTTCAAGTGAGAATATTGAGTTTATTAAGAATGTCTTTCCTTGACTCTATACATACTAGTGATTTTAAGTGTGTGTGTGTTTGCATCTCACACAGTTGACAGGGTGCGTCATCCTGACCTACTGTCAACTCTTTCAGACAGGCTAGCAGGCCTTTGGGGCCCTGGGGTCCCAGAGATGGTGATGGGAACACTGTTTAATTGGGGTAATCGGCGCACTTTTAGGGACCTGCTTATTGAGAGAGACCCTCACACACACGCCGCCTCAGCAAAGACAGACAGACAAGCAAAGTGACAGCTCTGCTTCACCATCCAATGCTTTCGCCCGCATCGTCAAAGACCTCGAATCAGCAGGCGGGGATGCAGTGTATGATCATGGATGTGTGTGTATATAAAAATGACATCTCAGTAACACTAACATTGTTTAACAATACTTAAATGTGTCAGTGATACTGTGCCTATGCCTGGAGATGAGAGGGGGTAAAAGGTGTGGTGGTGGCTTATGATCTCTTGGATGTTTTTTTTTTCCTTCAAATTTGAACGTCCAAATCCCAATAATGAAAAAAATTGTGAACCTAACAAAAAAAAAGTCAGAAACAGAGGGTGGTCTGTTCTGTCAACACAGATAACCTACCATTTGACCTTATGGCCGTGTAAGTAAGGCATTGTATAATCTTATTTCCCAGAGATGGAATAAGCCTTAGTGTAGTATTACTTAAAAATGCTCACTGAGCATGCTCAGTATGACCTAAGCTCTTGGAACAAACAACAGTTTAATTCATGTCTGAGGCAACAATGACTGAGATTGTTTTATCTTGTCTCATCCTGCATTAACGTTGTTATAGGAGAGAGGGGTGTGAGGATTAGACACTGTCTGACTCTACCCCCAACTGCACACACACACACACACACACACACACACACAATGTGGATCATCGAGAAACTCACGCATCCTCATCCCAACCCCCGCATGTGATTTGCTACTATAATATTAACAAATTATTTTTTGCTGTCTGACCTACCAACCAGTGTCAGATAAAAATTAATTGCACAATGATATAAACATATTACTGCTCACAGATTGTTTTTACATCCTCATCTAATAACATGACACAGGTTGACAGGATCATTTCAACATGTTTGATACACTACACATCTTATTCAGCATTATATCTCCATTCAAACCTTCATTTCAGTTTGTCAGTTATTTTGCCACATTTAAGTCCTCTGTCCCTTCCTGTCCCCTTCCTCCTCCTCTCCTCCCATTATCCATGCATTCTTAACTTCATGAAACTTCACTTGAAACCCTTTGGAGAGGCGAGATGGGAATCCATTTTTCTGATTCCTGCTCCCTGTCTTTACTCACTCATCCTCAGACAAAAGGTCTTTTATTTTACGCTGTGTTTCCTGATGGCCTTACATGTAGGGATGTTGCCCCGGCTTGACTGAGGGTCAATACATATTGTTTATGAAAAACAAAAGGATGATGACGTGATGTCATGTCTAGACTCCATGCAAATGAACAAGGTTCATAAAAAACTCTTGCAAGCTTGAGTACAGTATTTTCAAAGCCATGTGACAACACACACACACACACGCACACACAGATATCCAATAAACCACACACACACACAGAGTGGCAGACAAAGTGGGAATGATTATGGTAATGATAATAATCATGGCTGTCATCATCGTCTCCTCCACCATGTTAAAAATTAATCTGAGTTAACGGTAATCCACGTCTCCTCATTAGATTACTGGTGTGGGGAGGGGAGACTCACAGGCCATCTGTACATCATTAACAGAGTCTCGGTGACAGCTCTCTCCTCTGCTATCAACCTTCTCCATCCCTCCATCCCGCTGCCCTCTCATCCACCCCTCTATCTTTGTCCACATCCCTGTTTATCCATCTCATCCCGTACCGCCGTCGCTCGGTCTCCTCTTCCTCTCTGTTTTCTCCCTTCATTATTCAGTGTGTCAGTCTAGATGTGCGTCACGTTCACAAACCAAACGCGGTGACAGAGAGGATTTGAAAATCACGCTGATGTGAGACTGTTTCTCCGTCTCCCAGGGGTGTCATTATCAGCTGGCGTCATTATCAGTCCATTTTTATTATTATTATCACATCTCATTCCTGTTATGTCATTGAACATTGTTGCCATTGATGTTCCTGCTGTCCTTCTTCCTCCTACACACACCCTTAGACAAACAAGTGCAACCAAAGCTTTGATTTCTGTTAGTGAAGTTGTTATTTATTTATTTTTTTGCAGCAAAGGTTAAAGGGTCAGGGTACTGCCTGGAGCTGGACTGGCCTTCACTATTTTATTTTATTTGTTGGGTTTTTTGGGGTTTTTTTTTCTCCAAGACACTTCAGCGATGGCTTTCATCTGCAGCAAAAGGTGATCTTTTTACGTAACCACTGGAGTGCTCGACAAAAATGAAGAAAAAAAGAAACAGAAAAAAAAGATGGAATAAACCTTGACACATTCATCATCAAATGGTGTTGCTCATGTCACTGGAACATGCACAGACAGACAGAAAAAGAGAAACATGCTGAGGGACATGTACAAGAAATGACATTGAAAATGACAGTGAAAGGCATGGAGCAATAGGCAGGAAAATATACACATTTTCTGAGAAATAGTCCAACATTTATCTAAACACGCTTAGCAGTTCATTGTCCCTGTTCAAGATGAGAAGATTAATGCCAATCTCATGTCTGTATGATGAATATAAAGCTACCACCAGCAGTGGTGGATTAGTATAAAGACTTATATAAATAAATATGGGAAAATTCAGCATCTGCAAAGCTCTGCACATGTATTAAAAAATAAAATTACATGCTGGACTATTTCTTGGCCAATTCTCCAGGAAGTCACTGCAATTCTGGTACCTATGGACAAATCAAGGCTCGTTGTACATCCTAAATACTGCTGGGTTGTTTTAACCCAGAACTGAGTAAATATTGGACATGATGGGTTAATTTAACCTTCACAAGATGAGAGTAAAAGCAATAATATGTTGGAAAAAAACAATACATCTTGTTGAGTTAAACTCACCCAGCATGTTTAATGTGTAACTATTTACTATAAAGACATTAACGTGATCCATCCAATCTTATAATTCTCAGCATTTTTCATGCCCTAAAATGTTAAAATATTCCTCTAGTAGGACAGAGTGACTGCAGACTCAGTAGAATTGTAATTAAGCAGGAGGTGGTGAACACAGACAGTACAGTAAATGACTCCAAGGCTCTGGATAATTGATAACATCTGTACCTTTATTTCAGTGTGGGCCAGGTCTGCTGTGGGGTCTGTCCTGCTGTGGGCAAACATTCTCCACAGTCTACTTATTTACAATCAGACACACTTACTGCAGCATAGCGCAGAAATACACCAATGACCTGTGTTTTCTGAGAGAGGCTCGGTGGAAATCACTACCCAGTCGTTTTCTGCCTGAGCTTTTGAACTGTTGAGACTCTCAAATCAAAGCATAATCTCACACACACAGCACAATGCGACACAGCCACTGAATGAAATCGACAGTGGAGTCCTCAAGTCTCAGGTGTGGTTTCACATCGCTTTAACCTCAGCCGGTTCTCCAGCTTTCTCATCTCGACAGGCGGGAAGCTCATCAACTTTTACTGTGACATCTGCCGGAGAGGAAAGTGTGGAAACAAACGGAAAAGTTCAGCTGCTCCTCCTGCAAGGCCTTTTGTCTCAGTCAGAACTCCATTGATTTCTCCGCTAACTTCATAGACAGCTTTTAATGTTGTTTGGAGGCGGAGCTCACAGCGTTTGGGGTGTGCATGCGTGAGTGTGTGTGTGTGTATTGACAGATGGTTGTCATTGTATGAGACCTGGTTTGCACATTCATGTAATGGAGGCAGAGAAACATAGCAAACATATGTAGTGGACAGCAGGACTCGCTGACTGGAACTAAAAGATGCACGTTCACAGCACACGGCAAACACACTTTGACTACATCAATTACATGCATGCTCGGTAATATATGAGCAGCATGTCAGTGTTGTGTGACGCAGGTTGTGTGACTCATACGTAACATGTTGTGTAACAGAGTTTCCTGTTTAATGTAAGGATTTTGTCTGGCAAGAATTATGTGAGTCTTGTATCTGGAAATGTATTTTTTAAAAGAAGAAGGGATGAAGAAGCATCGGTAACAAGTAGATGTCTGATGACGACAACAAGACAAGCTGCAAAATCTTAAAAACCATGAAGAGGGAAAAAAAACAAGAAGTCATTGTAAGTGTCTCTGGACCACCTCACTCTTTGTATTTGGGTGTGTGTGTGTGTGTGTGTGTGTGTGTGTGTGTGTATGTCAGCTGGCTGCACTCAGGCCTGAGCTGGGACAGGCACGGGGGTCAGTGGGGAAGAGAGAGGGGGAGTCAAGGCCTATTCACCGGCACAAAGACATAATTAACCAAATTGGCGAATGGTTCGAGAAACCGCCTCTTGAACATTGTGTGCTACCCTTTGGTTGCTATAGCAACTCTAAATTTGTGTCTAGATTTGTGTGTGTGTGTGTGTGTGTTGTGTTGTCCAATGTCCATATTAAAAGTCACAAATGATTATCAGTCACATTGTCTGAGACCACACACACACACACACACACACACACGCACTTCCACAGAGATTAATTGTTCTTCACTCAGTCTTACAGATATGAATAAAACAGTCAAATCATTTTACTTTAATGTTTCTGAGACATTTATATCCATGTAATAAAGACCATATATCAAATTACAATCTTACAATGACTTTAACTAAATTAGATCCAACATTCAAAGGGGCCTTACATCCAACACTGGAAGAAAAAGATCTGTCTGTTTTATTTGAGGAAAAAAAAAAGATTACAGAGAAGGTGATAGTGGTTATACTCACAGCTTCACACATATTCATCACAGGTGTGTGTGTGTGTGTGTGTGTGTGTGTGTGTGTGTGTGTGTGTGTGTGTGTGTGTGTGCTGAAAGCTTATGTGTGTGTGAGTCTGTCAGCTGACCCCCTCCCTTCCTGTTAATCAATAAGACATCGATCACTGTGACAGTGGGACAGACATCAAGGACAAATTGCTTGTAGATCAAT
The DNA here is from genome assembly GCA_900323345.1 of Pseudochromis fuscus. NCBI lineage: Eukaryota > Metazoa > Chordata > Actinopteri > Pseudochromidae > Pseudochromis > Pseudochromis fuscus. Next base: position 89,712 of record OOFC01004902.1, read on the forward strand.
AGCTGCACGACTGCATTTTGTGTGTGTGTGTGTGTGTGTGTGAGTGCTTAAAGCTTGCATTGCTTTTCTTGCCATAGAAGAAAACATTTCATACTTAAACCGCAGCTGCATAAGACATCACTTTATCTCTCAAATATAGATTTCACTGCAATACAAAAGTTGAAGTCGAGTTGATTTGTACTTCAGAGCAGCACTAAGTTTAGTCCATAGAAAGTTGCTCTTTTTCAGAGTTACAGTAAGGTTGCAAGGTTTGTTTGTTTGTTTGTGTAAAGTTGTCTTCCTCCCGACGACTCCAGCCCCGTTTTGAGGTTAGTTTCTGTAAAGTTGTGCCTTTTGGCACCAAGCAGCATTGTGGTTTGGGAGCTCGAAGCTTGGTTAAAGATAAACTTCAGGTCTGACTGAAGAGTTCACTCTTTCTCGCTCTCTTCCCCTCCCTCTGTCTCCCTCTCTGTGTTTCTTCCCCTCCCATCCCTCGTTTGGCCCCCAGAGTCACAACAAGAAGCAGCAAACAGCTTGTGCATCCCTCGTACTAGGAGAAAATGCCCCATTTTCATCTGTTTGAATCTGACATTTTTGGCACATTAAATATTGGACATTAATAAATTAAACGTAATGAACTTACATGAAAGAAGAAAAAAGTCCATTGGTACAATGCAAGAAAGTATAAAAGGCAAGAGTGCGAAAGAAAGAAGCACAACAACAAAAAAGAAGCCTCAAACTTTTTTCTTTAATTCCAATTAACTATTGCCTTCTGTAGCCATTGGAGATTATTTTTCATGTTCATTTATTCAAACAAATATTGAATAATTTATAGTAGTGGGAATAACAACATGAAAAATCACAAGCACTTGGTGCCAATGTAGGGAAAGAGGTCTGTCTATGAGGAGTATGGTTGAGGAGCGCTCTTAATAAGTGTGACTTATTGGTCATTTAATCTAATTAGACCTCCGCTGGGTGTTTTGTAACATTGAAATAATCATAACTGCTTGAAGGAAGCTGATGCAACTGATCTGTGACCAGCAGCAGCACTAATTTACCATTTGATTAAAGGTATTGGAAATCATGAACTATTCCATTTTGATCTGTCATTACAGAAAATTACCTTTCATACAGTTGTTGATATCTTGGCTATAATGTTACACACTGCAAGTCATTAAGCACCAGTACAGGTCATGCATTTTTAACACCTGTATCTACTCTGTGTACGTGGTTCAGCCTTATCTGTGTCAGTGGTCGGCATGCAGTATGTAGGCCGGTGTAAGTGACACCGGGGGTCACACCCTATGATTATGTTGCATAACACATTGACTTCTGCAGATCCCTTAGCACTCCTCTCTCCACCTCGACTCACAGCCCACCTACTGTAGCTCTGATGAAAACCTCCATACGATTGTTGTTTCAGCCCTAGTGGCAGAGACGAACACCAAGATTCAATTATTCTGTTAAAACCTGGCAAGTTAGGAATCTTTTCGTATCTAGTGTTAAGTTTTCTTTGTCACATCTGTCAAGACGTTCTCCAAATTACAATACAAAGAAAAGTTAGATTGACAGAACAGCATCACATGTCTATGCCTTCTAAATTATTGTTGCAATGTGACATCATAGGTTTTAGTCATAGGCTGTGGTTTTAGTCGAAAAAAACTTTAGGGCAACTTCAGGATTAGGGCAACACTGTGGTTTGCAACAAAATTACTACTTGTGAAGATTACAGATTATGTATTTAAAAGAAATACTCTGAGGTAAAAACAGAAAAAATGTGATGTTTTGTTGACCAATCCCTCCCTGCTCCTGTCAGACTTACATCAACCCCTGGAAGTACAGCACTTTCTGTCTTCTAGAGGGAATGAGAGGAGCGGCTCTCTGCTTGTGTGGTATAACAACTATAATTCAGCACAGGATTAGGCTCATTACAGACAAGAGTCCTTAAGGTGGGATTTTGAGCAACCTCTGTTATCAAAATTCTGACCATAAAAAACCTGTCTGCATCCGTAAAACATATTTGAGTCTGAAAAATGAAGTTAACACAACCTATTAAGTTTAAGTTATCCTATTAATATTAAGTGCAGCTGGTTTTACCACATGTGATGACTGCAGTGGGATGTTTATGATTATTTGCTAATTTAACACACCAGTAAAGCAGCAGCATTGGCATGAAAAGCAAACAAATCTGTCCATGCATGGTTCAAATCTCTATTTTTCTCTACAACTATTCTTTTTTCAAATGAAAACCTATTGAGGTTAATAAAAATCAAATGGAAAAGGCATGGGGTCAACACTGGGTATAACATATAATGAATTGCACAGACATGTAAGTACACTTGCTGTTGTACAGTACAAGTTAAACACACTCTCTCTCAGGTGGATTTGAATTGTGATGCAATTTTATAACATGGAAAATAATAAAATAATTAAAACAAGCAAACATGAAGAGACTTCTCCTTCCTTGTGCTCTGGCACTGAATAGTTCCTGGGGATAATGCTCTGTATATTTTCACACTCACGTGCTGCTGTGCATGTGTTTGTTCTCAGGTGTAAAGATCCACGCTCACATCTTGAGTAATCCAGCAGCACTAGAATCAAGCATGTGTCCAATTCTGTCAAGATTAACAGCATGCAGAGCTGGTATTTGTTACTGCGACACATTGTCATTTAACAGTAAATGAAAACTACAAGCCTGCTGTATCCTGCATCTTTTTTTATGACCAGTATTCCCCCAGCTGAGCACACAGTACTGTGATTTACAGCACCTTGTTAAAGTGAATTGGTGCGAGATCTCTGGGTAAAATTGCAAATTGAGCATAGCGGTGACTGCGTGCCTGTGTAGCACCTCAGGACCAATTATCTGTTCCTCCCGTCCTCCTCTCTAAGCAAAAGGCCCTATTAGAGGTCCATAAAGATATCACAGATAGACCAGAGACCAATTAGGTGTCCCTAAACTAATAACAGGTAGACAAGTGACAACGTGGGCGTCCAGTCTACATCTCAGCAGCATGTGTCACAGTAGTAAGTTGTGTCTAACGAAGCCCCAAGACCCAGTCTGCACTGTTGCACTTAGCAAACCTGTAGACACCCACTGTCAGTAAAGACCGACAGACTGATAAGATATAAAGTGTGAATCCTGTGATAACTGTGATATTGTTTCCTGCAGATATTCTTGACGTATTCCTCAAACGCAGCACATTACATTCATCACAACCCCAAAGCCTGAAGTGAGTGATTTTTATTTTATATGGAGCATTCCTGAATTCACTGCGCACTCGGCTCCAGCTCATGTTCATGCCAGAAAAAGGGATGCCAAAAAGTGGCACCAGAATCCCATACCTCCCACCCCCGCCCATCCACTGCTCCCAAACCTCCCGCTCACCCTCCTTTGGATCGGGCATCCACAGAGGGTAAGGCCAGGTCGACTTCGCAGTGATGAAAGAACTGCGAGACACAAGTCCAACGACCAAACCAGAGGGGAGGAGAGAGGAGAGAGACGAATGGCAGCGATGGAGAGGAGGAGGAGATAGAGGGGGGGGGGGAACGGACTTCAAAAACAACAACAACAACGGCAGGAAAACAAACAACAGGGAAAAAAACAAGTGAGAGAAAAGAGAGAGGAGCAGAAGAAGCTCAGAGGCACCCAAGGTCCTCGAACTAATTAAGATGATTTGCATTTATTTATGAGGTTTAATGAGCAGCTTTTCAATAGTTTGTTTTCCCCTAATATGAATATTTCCTTTTCATTATGTTACATAGATGGAAAAATCTCATTCTTTCCAATAATCACATCCTGGCTTTTCTGTTTCTGCAGATACTCTAGCTGTTAATGTGTTTGTTTGCTGCCGATGAACTTCCAAGAGTTTACATGTTATTTATTTATTTGTTTTTAAAATTGTTTTTATCAAGTTTTACAAAGGAAGCAGAACTTCTGTTGCGTCTTTGTATTAATAAAGATAACTGTAGTGTGATGGTCAAACATCCACTTTATTTAACATAGGTGGTATCCCTGCAACATGTATGGGAATCTTAAAAGTGAAAAAATAAGAATTAAAGGAAATGGGTAAACAGCCGATATTATTCGGTGGATAAGGTGATGAGAGACAACATTTTCTGATCATAAAACAGTGGTGTACTTCAATGGTGTATCTGTTGAGTAGATCAGCCTGAAATTTTGTACAGATGTTCAAATAACTGCCAGTCCTCAGTCTTCTAGCAAATCTTGACATGCAACAGCTACCATGTCAAGATTTTCATATTGCAGTGAAATGTATCAATATCTATGAAATGGACTAGCATAAAACTTTTGTATAGACTGTTCCCAGAAAAAGAAATATATGGATTTTTGGATCTTTCGTGTAGTAACACCATGAAGTTGTCAATAGATTTTTTTCTGAAATGTGTCAACAAATGGAGAATGGATTGTCATTCATCACTCTAGTAATTCTGTAACTTTTCAAACTTGGTGGATTGGAGGACTCGGAGACCAACAAAGTGGATCTGCCTCGTGCTGGGCTGGCCGTGTACAGATCTAATAAACCTTCAGGATTACATCATAATAAAGAAGCGAGTATGAGGCCTCTTTGACGTCCTCTGTGATGTGTTGCATGTGGGGGAGTCTCTCCATAAGAAAACCATGCTGCATCGAGACCTCACGATATGAAACATGGTGCTGAACAAACTCACTCACTGGATCCTCATCAGTTTTATCCAGCACCAGTGAGAGAAAAAAAAAAAGACCTTATCTGCAACACCAATGAAATTCCCACCATGTCTCTGCACCTTGTGTTTTTTTAAAGGTTAGCATGTTAACACACTAATCTAAGACATGTGCCTTTAGAAGACATCCTTTGCTCTGCAGTTTAATTTTTTGGCTTCACATACAGGACAGCAGCTCCAGAAATCTGTCTGACTCTTTATGTCAGAACGGATTGATTGTTTCCAGCAACATTATAATCACCACAAAAACAGGAGACAAAATCAATGAGTAATTCCCGGCAGATGTTAATCAGAATCCTGTTTGCCTCCTGCTGTATAGAGGCACAATTTTCTGATCATCATTAACAAAGCCCATATTATCTAGCCATACTGACCTGTACGCCGGATTTCACTGGGAGGCCCTGTGGCGACGCTTCAGAATATGAATCAATGAATGAGAATGAATCCACAGCAACACTATTGAATGTTTATTCTGCAGTGTGTGTGTGTGTGTGTATGTGTGTATGTGTTTTCTTCTCGGAGCTGCACCCTGTTGGCCTGGCCAACAGTCCCCATGGCCATATGGCTGACTGTAATTATACATAATGTACTTCTCTGTCAGGTTGGGGCTGATTCTGCGACTCTATGTTGGTGAGTGTGTGCTGATGCTGTGTATCTGAAACTGTCAGTGTGTATGTCCATATGTGTGTTTTCCTCCTTGCATTTACAATGTATATGTATGGGCATGCATGTACAGTACGCCTGTGGTTAAAACACAGCCAGATGGAGATTACGGTAACAGAGATACAGAAGTGTAAATTTTAAATCTCTCTGAGGTGGTTTACTTGTTTTGGATTCCGTGTTTTACATCTACTCTCTGTAGGGGTTCATTAAATAAATACAACTATCCTAAATGTCTGTAATGTTTTCAAACCATTAGGCTGAGAAGCTGAATTAAGGTGAGAATTGTTCATGTTATTGTTAAGTACTTTTTGGTGCTGAAAAAAGTGTGGAAAGGTTTGGCCTACATCTTTGCCCACATCAAGGAAACCCAGGAACTTAACAAGTTAGCTGTCAGTTGTCTGCATGTGATGAACACAGTTTTTGTTTTAAATAAATAAATAAATAAAAGTGTGCTCACAACAAAACAGATTAAAGAAAAATTAAACTAGGAGTGTTCTCAAACATGATTAAATTCAAGGTAATGTATTTTTTTAGGGAAGTGGATTTTATTTAGATTTTTTTTTTTTTTTACACAGAATTTAAATAATAGTCCAAATAATTGTTTTACTTACAAAAATATACAGTATATAGAAAAGGACAAAGCAACCAGTGCTCAAAAATGAGGTCTATATGAAAATCAAAAAGGTGTAATAACCCTGAAGGTCAATAAACTTTCCCTCAAGCCATTCTGATGTCACTACCTAAAGTCAGCTCTTCTTACCAGTGATCTGTGGTCTGTCTAAAAAAATAAATAAATCATTGTTAAATTTATATTAGGCTTCAAAATAAGGACGATTTAAGAGCGTGGTTATTTTGATCGACAGGCCAGAACATGAGTCTCATACACAGTGGACAGTGTCCTCAGGTTCAAGGGTCAGACCCACCTCCTCACTCCTCCCATCAGATCCAAATAAGGTCACTTCAGACAACCAACATGGCAACGTTCAAACTCCTGGATTTAAAATGTGAGACCACAAACCAACGGGTGTTGCCAGCTTCATCCATTCTATGTACAGTCTGTGGTTACAACCTTCTCTGAATGTCTGTTGCCTTTACTGGATTCCTACTAGTTAGCCAGAGTTATACTGTCACCTAGATAAAATAACATGTTCCTTTCTGTATGTTTCATCTTGTCTTTCAGTCACGACTGAACTGATACCTGTTAGAATCAATTCAATAATTTTAAATTCAAAAACAATCCTCATATGTATCATAAATAATCCTTCTTGAGACAACACTGAACTGTCACTGCCATCATTTTAAAGGCTGACAGCAGTAATCAGGTCTGTCCCAGGTCTGTCTTTATAATTAGTGCTGACACTTCATAGAGTCTGTCACCAGTCCACATCATGCAGGATTCACCTGGACTGGACAGCAGCTACCTGACATATAAAGGAACGATACAGTAGATAAATAGAAAGGGGCAGGAGGCTGATAAGGGTGAAAGGGTGCCCAGAGAAGACAACAGGGTGGCGGAAATTAATTTGACAACCACTCCTGCCTCCTAAAACACACTCTATACCCCACCTCAGACCCCTGCTCAGACACACACTGCTCCCTTGTGTGTTTTATCCTCATATTAGTGTGCAAAAGCATGTACGAGTGTCTCTGTGTTATGTATGAGTGCATATATTTCATAAGACTGTGTATGTCTGTAATTTGTGTATGGCTTTGATGTGATTTATTCTGTAGCTTCTTCTGTGTGTGTGTGTGTGTGTGTGTGTGTGTGTGTGTGTGTGAGGGTGATGAGTTGTGACAGGTGTTGTGGCCGCTAGTGCTGTAGGAGAAGGCGGAGGAGGAAGAGGCGGAGGAAGAGGGGAGGGAGTAAACGAGAGCAACACAGATGATTATTTAATTACTGTCTAATACTGTGTACACCCATTCCTCCCCCCTCCTCCATCTCCTCCTCTCTCCCTCTGTCTTCCCCTTCTCTTTCTTTCCCACTCTCCTTTCCCCCCCTCCACACACACACACACACACACACACACACACACACACACACACACACA